>CAKXYN010000423.1:0-161261 GCA_935064755.1 Tragelaphus eurycerus | reverse complement strand
ATTAAATTCAAAAATCCCCTGACACACAAAATAGATATAAATGGAAATAGGACACACACATAAGCCAAGTCTTTTCTGTTCAAGCATTTCCTCTGGCTCAGATGTGTAGAAGTTTAACTGTGAGCAGTCGTTTTAAAAAGCTCAGATTTACGGTAGCAGAGAAATTGTTCATTTCCTCTCTCCTCTCCACCTCTATTCACACACACACACACACACACACACACAAAGCCTCTTTCACACTCACTCAGCCAGTCATGCACATTCATAGCCACACATGTTTACATGGTGACCCCCACACTCAACACACTTTTATGTTTATGGGCACACATGTAGTTTGTCACACACTTTCACAGTCATAGTCACTCACACACATTCTCACACACACAGTTACACAAACATGCATGTCCAAACTTGCACACTGTCTCACACACAGTCACACACACAAACTCAGGACAATTTGGATGCCCTTCAGCCAAATGTAATCTGGCCTGGCACAGCCATAAATAAATAGACAAGACTCTCAATTCCTTTAAAGAGTAATAAACCACATACAATGAATAATAGAATGCCACTGCACCCAGTACCCAAATTTAACATTTGCTAAAAACCCAAAACTCACATATTTGCTTCAAATCTATTTTTAACAAAGCTACGGATAAAATTAAAAGTCCTTTGCTTCTCCCCTGGTCCTCCATCCCCGGGCTCCCCCATTTTTGGGTCCTCTTTCGAGGCAAGTAGGATCTCAGTTTCCTAACAGGGATCAGATCCGTGCCCCTGCAGTAAAAGAGCCGAGTCCTAACCACTGGACCACCAGGGAAGTCCCTTGGCCCTTTTTACTCCCCCAAGGAGGCACACTCCACCACAAATTCACCTTTCTAATGTGAACTCTAGTGTCATGAGTCAAAAATATTTTAAAAACATATACCCTTGAATCCTCTAACTTCCCAATTTAAAAAAAAATGATAATAAAAACAGAGCAAAACAATAGGCAAAAACAGAGGCATCAAGGATAACGCAAGACCCGAGTTACAAACAGAATCAGATACCAAAGAACTAAGGAGGGTGTGTGGGGAGGGTGAGCAGTGGAGTTGACGCTTCTTCAAAACTGAGTCTCACTGTGCACGTCTCACAATGATGGACCAGGCTGGCAAGTTACCTGTGGGCACCGTAGGATTATCTGTGAGAGTCTAAGGATGGTGTAGAGACACAGGGCCCCACCCACACAGTGCTGAGGGGAAGTCAAATGGTGCAGCCCCTTGGGGAAACAATCTGGCAGTTTCTCAGATGGATCAACAGAGAATTACCCTACGACCCAGCAACTCCACTCCTAGCATCCACCCAAGACAAATGAAAATATATGTCCCTGCAGAATCCTGTACATGAATGTTTATACCAGTGTAATTCATAGTAGTCAAAAGGTGGAAGTAATCCAAATGACTATCAGTGAATGAATGGATAACTGAAACGTGGTCTACTATACAATGGAACGTGATTCAGTCACATAAGGAAAGAAACACTGACACGGGGATGATGCTTGGAAACACTATGCTAAGTGCAAGAAGGCGTCACAAAAGACCACAGACTTTGAGATCCAATTGTATGAAAAGCCCAGAATAGGAAAGTCAAGAGAGAAAGAAAGATTAATGTCTCAAACTACCTCACAATTGCACTCATCTCACTCGCTAATAAAGTAATGCTCAAAATTCTCCAAGCCAGGCCTCAGCAATATGTGAACCGTGAACTTCCAGATGTTCAAGCTGGTTTTAGAAAAGGCAGAGGAACCAGAGATCAAATTGCCAACATCTGCTGGATCATTGAAAAAGCAAGAGAGTTCCAGAAAAACATCTATTTCTGCTTTATTGACTATGCCAAAGCCTTTGACTGTGAATCACAATAAACTGTGGAAAACTCTTCAAGAGATGGGAATACCAGACCACCTGACCTGCCTCTCGAGAAACTTATATGCAGGTTAGGAAGCAACAGTTAGAACTGGACATGGAACAACAGACTGGTTCCAAATAGGAAAAGGAGTACGTAAAGGCTGTATATTGTCACCCTGCTTATTTAACTTATATGCAGAGTACATCATGAGAAACACTGGGCTGGAAAAAGCACAAGCTGGAATCAAGATTGCTGGGAGAAGTATCAGTCACCTCAGATATGCAGATGACACCACCCTTATGGCAGAAAGTGAAGAGGAATTAAAAGCCTCTTGATGAAGGTGAAAGAGAAGAGTGAAAAAGTTGGCTTAAAGCTCAACATTCAGAAAACGAAGATCATGGCATCTGGTCCCATCTCTTCATGGGAAATAGATGGGGAAACAGTGGAAACAGTGTCAGACTTTATTTTTCTGGGCTCCAAAATCACTGCAGATGGTGATTGCAGCCATGAAGTTAAAAGACACTTACTCCTTGGAAGGAAAGTTATGACCAACCTAGATAGCATATTCAAAAGCAGAGACATTACTTTGCCAACAAATGTCCGTCTAGTCAAGGCTATGGTTTTTCCAGTAGTCATCTATGAATGTGAGAGCTTGACTGTGAAGAAAGCTGAGTGCCACAGAATTGATGCTTTTGAACTGTGGTGTTGGAGAAGACTCTTGAGAGTCCCTTGGAGTGCAAGGAGATCCAACCAGTCCATTCTGAAGGAGATCAGCCCTGGGATTTCTTTGGAAGGAATGATGCTAAAGCTGAAACTCCAGTACTTTCGCCACCTCACGCAAAGAGTTGACTCATTGTAAAAGACTCTGATGGTGAGAGGGATTAGGGGCAGGAGGAAAAGGGGACGACAGAGGATGAGATGGCTGGATGGCATGACTGACTCGATGAACGTGACTCTGAGTGATCTCCGGGAGTTGGTGATGGACAGGGAGGCCTGGCATGCTGCAGTTCGTGGGGTCGCAAAGAGTCGGACACAACTGAGCAACTGAACTGAACTGAACTGAACTGAAGGCTGAGGGGCTGGAAGAACAGGAAGATATGGAGCTTGGGATTTCTTCTTTGGATGAAGAAAATGTTCTGAAATTGAATGTGATGGTTTCACAACCTTTTGAACATAAAACAACTATTGAACTGTATACCTTAAGTGGATGAATTTTACGATCTAGAAATTATATCTCAATAAAAATAATTTTTTGTTTCTGTTTAATTGTTTTTTTGAAGATTCTAAGAATGGCCCAGAACTTTGGATGGTGGTTGTATTGAAACAACAGCCAGCACATCACCGACCATGAACACTGGGTCCATGGAGGTTTGGGCCAAGATCCCCTCTACACGAGCACACATCACACACTATGCATCACAGGACTTGCTCATGTTTGACTCTTGAACTTGATTTGACATATTCTACATTCCAAAAACAATACAATAGTTAGATATTTTGAATATTCAGTTAAAATAATATCGATCCCCATCCCCCAAAAAAACCATCTGATACTCTGTGAAAGCATCATGTTATGATCTGTAATAGATTGTTCGAATCCTTGCAAGAACTACTAACTGCAGAAATTGGCATAGCAAAGCCATTTTCTATCAGGGAGTTTGGCTCACCTCGTAGCCAGCTGTGAAGGCAGCCAGCCTGGCCAGAGACTGCTTCCCGGAGCCCCCGACCCCGACCAGCAGGGCATGGCCTCGGTCCATCCGAATGATGCGGTGCACACGGGTCAGGTGCTCCAGGGCATCGTCAAAGAGAACCAAGTTCATTTTGGTGTTGCTTTCATTATACTCTTCAAGGATTTCCTGAATTTTATACCAAAAATAAATTTTTTTAAGGACCACTGACTTTTAACAGACAGATTCTCTCTTCTGTGCAGGAGAGATTAAAAATGGAGGAGAGATTGTTTTGAATGTCAATAGTGGTTGAAATGGAGAAGGCAATGGCACCCCACTCCAGTACTCTTGCCTGGAAAATCCCATGGATGGAGGAGCCTGGTGGGCTACAGTCCATGGGGTCGCTAAGAGTCAGACACGACTGAGTGACTTCACTTTCACTTTTCACTTTCCTGCATTGGAGAAGGAAATGGCAACCCACTCCAGTGTTCTTGCCTAGAGAATCCCAGGGATGGGGGAGCCTGGTGGGCTGCTGTCTATGGGGTCGCACAGAGTCGGACACGACTGAAGTGACTTAGCAGCAGTAGCAGCAGCAGTGGTTGAAATCATTAAATCATTCGGGTTCACAAGACTAATTTTCACAATCAAGATTTCAATCTGCAGGACATCCCAGGCATCCAGTGGGTAAGATGCTGAACTTCCAATGCAGGGGTCATGAGTTTGATCTCTGGTCAGGGAACTAAGAACCCTCATGTTGCACAGCATGGCCAAAATAAATAAACTGATTAAATTAAATAAATTTCAAAAAGATTTCGATCTGCTGGTCTGTGACTGGCAGGCAGTAAGCCAAAGATGACCACAAGTCTAGCATTATGAATTAAGATGAAAATGAACATTAGAGAGTCAGATGAGGGGTTCCCAAAGTTGGGTGTGCACCAGAACCTTGGCACCCTCCACGGGTTTGATGAAGGGAAACGCATGAGGATGGGTCCCAGGGGTCTGAATGAATAAATTCATCAGGTCATTCACATGCACCACAGGACGTGGACGCCACTGGGTCAGACACAAGCCCACATTCCCAAGTTACAGGCAGGCACGGTGTTCTCCCCAGCTCCACCTCCTGGGCACCCAAGTAACGTAATCCTGGGAGAGGTGAGCCCCGTCCGCACCTGGAACAAAGCCTTGGCTGCCTCATAATCCTGAATATCTTCATAAATGCGTGCTTCCTCTTCATGCAGAGCTGTCCGGAAGTCTCCAAACAGGATGGGGTCCCTCATCACCGCCTCCACATCATCGTTAAAATGTGCTGTGACCAAGTCTCTTATGTGCTCCTGGACCTTCCAACACAAGATCACTTCAGGACCCAAACACACCACACATGTGCTAAGACTTGTCAGAAAAAGAGCATAGGCTAGGATTGTCTGAAATCATTTGCATTTGATTTTTCTCCCCTTTGCTGCTAAGTACTTAACAATCCACCCTCCTTTATCGATTGACTTCCACTGTTAGTCTCTATTTTTCTGCGCTGCTGCTGCTGCTTCTAAGTCGCTTCAGTCGTGTCCGACTCTGTGCGACCCCATAGATGGCAGCCCACCAGGCTCCGCCGTCCCTGGGATTCTCCAGGCAAGCACACTGGAGTGGGTTGCCATTTCCCTCTCCATTGCATGAAAGTGAGAAGTGAAAGTGAAGTCGCTCAGTCAAGTCCCATATAAAAAAATACACTAAAAGAATACTGGGTTTTTGTTTTGTACTTTTTCATTTCACCCAGAGACAAATTTTGTGGTTGGAGTTTTGCTTTTTGTTTGTTTGAGTTCTGGGTGTTTTTTGTTTGTTTGTCTTTTGCATTTGCTGGTACATTTTCAATGTACTGACCAGCTCCTTGTCTGTTTCATTGATCAACCTGTCATGGAAGACTCTCAGACACTCGTTCCTCCAGACTCTCACCATCTGGGTCACCGTCTGGAATCTACAGGATGGAAGGGGCAAAATTAGCCACAAAGTTATCTAGAGAAGAGCAGGCTGGATGCTACTATTTTCAGATGACTATACAGGGTGCAGAAAAGGACATATCTATAGTCTCCCACCCACCCCCAACCCGGTTCCATATTAATTGAAACTTAATGAAGTGAAGTGAAGTGAAAGTCACTCAGTGTCCGACTCTTTGCAACCCCACAGACTATAAAGTCCATGGAATTCTTCAGGCCAGAATACTGGAGTGGGTAGCCTTTCCCTTCTCCAGGGGATCTTCCCAGCCCAGGGACCAAACCCAGGTCTCCCGCATTGCAGGCAGATTCTTTACCAGCTGAGCCACAGAGAAGCCCAAGAATACTGGAGTGGGTAGCCTATCCCTTCTCCAGGGGATCTTCCCAACCCAGGGATTGAACTGGAGTCTCCTGCACTGCAGGTGGATTCTTTACCAACTGAGCTATCAGGGAAGCCTGAAACTTAATGGACACTAACAATTTAAATGTAAAGACTATAATGTTGTCATTTATAGCTCCTCCAGCTGTAGAGAAAAACAAAAAAAGAACATTATCTACAAGCTATGTAAATGACATGAGAACTTAATGGGACTCCTCCTCACTGGATTTTATGAATTTAACATCAGCTGCGGAGCCACTGGCAGCTCCTTTTTCTAAGAACCAGCTCCACCTGACCCCAGTTCTGGATCTTTCTCTGGTTTCTGGCAAAGAGGCCTCACTCCACCCCTAAATACCCAGACCAGCCCCCTCCTGAACTGCCATTCTGAACCTTTCAAGGGCACTGAGAGTCACTGTGGGCACACAGAAAGTTCCTGATTCATTTTTCAATATTTTGTGGATTCATAAAGCCTGGTGGGCTGCCGTCTATGGGGTCGCACAGAGTCGGATACGACTGAAGCGACTTAGCAGCAGCAGCAGCAGCAATGTAAATCCACAAAATTGGGACATCCCTGAAAATCTACATAGATGAAATATACATTAATGTAAATACACAAATTCATCTAGTTTTCACGGGTAAATTTCTACACCAAGACTTAAATCCCTCTGTCCTCTGTGGTTAACTTCTCCCAAACATGCATAAAATATAACCAGTTGGCAACTGGAAACAATTCAGTTGTATGAATGAAAGACTTCACTGGGCAAATTCCACCTTTAGAACTGAGAACAAAGGTTGGCATAACATCCCCACCTCTGGGCTGAACACACCTGTCCACTTGGCCTCACACCTGCCTCTCTTGGCTTCCCCAGCCTTCAACTCAAGGGCTCAAGAGGCATCAAGTCTTAACAAGCATTTGACTCTGTTCTTCTTTTAATATAGACAAAAAGACACTGGGTGATTAATTGACACATGCATTCACATCGCATTTCCTGATAGCTCCTCTGTCTTAAAAGAATAGGAGAAGCTATCACACCAATGAGGCATCTTTTAGTAAGATAAGACGAAACTCACCGTTCCGGGTTAGTGAGGACAAGACCGTTATAAACCCGTGAGAGATCTCGAAGGTTAAAGATGTAATGGAACTTGGATGGGGTGGGCGGCAGATCCTGAACAATGTTTTTGTAAAGAGTCAACGTGCAGGATGTCAGCTTGTCACTCACAGCCACGATGCTCTCATGAAACACCTACAGAATGAAAAGACCCGCCCCCCACACTGAATGTCTATCAGTGGATGAATGGATAAGAAAAATGTGGTCCATCCATTATCATGGAATATGATTTGGCCAGGAAGAGGAGCAAAACACTGACACAGGATACAACGTAGATGAACTTTAAAGACATCATGCCGAGCGAAAGAAGCCAAACATAGAAGACCACATAGTGTATGAGTCCACTGATAGGAAGTGTCCAGAATAGGACAATCTATAGAGACAGAATCCAGATTAGTGGTTGCCAGGGGGCTGAAGGACAGAATGGAATAACTGTTTTGGGGGTGATAAAAATATTCTGGAACTAGACAGTAGTGATAGTTGTACAACATTATCAAAGTACTAAGTGTCACTGAACTGTGTATTTTTAAATGGTTATAATAGCTAGTCTTACATTGCATGAATTTTTCTATAATTTTTTAAACATTATTTATTTATTATCTTACTTATTGGCTGTGCTAGGTCTTTGTTGCTTTTCCTAGTTTTGGCAAGTGGGGGCGACTGGGCTGCGGTGCTCAGGCTTCCCACTGCAGTGGCTCCCCTCACACACTCCCCCTGCCCTCAGTGCTGAGCACAGGCTCCCAGCACGCAGGCCCAGCAGTTGAGGCTGACAGGCTTAGCTGCTCCGCCGCATATGGGATCCTCCCAGACTAGGGATTGACCTGGTGTCCCCTGCACTGCAGATTCTTAACCACTGGACCAACCACCAGGGAAAACCCATCATAATTTATTTGTGAGGAGGTAAGAAAAAAAAAAAAAGGAAGGACCAGAGAAACTAATCATCTGATCTGCTTTTGTTTCCCCAGATTTTCACATTAACTGACAAGTCAACATGATACGAAACCAAAGCCCCAAACCAATTCTCCATCTGAGACTGATGTGACTTGCACAGACCTCACAGTTTTGGAAGTGAATGGCTTGTGGTAGAGCATGAACATGCCAAGTGCTCACTGATCACATCCGGCTTTCGTCTTTCTTGCCTGGTCCCTCAAGACTTTGAGTGAGCAAGCCTGCTTTAGAAGAGCGATGCCAGGATCAGAGGTCATTATTTAAATGAAGGGGTTCTATTTGTAAAGTGTGAAAATGTTAGTCACTCAGTCATGTCCAACTCTTTGTGACCCCATGGAAGGTAGCCCACCAGGCTCCTCTGTTCATGGGATTCTCCAGGAAAGAATACTGGAATGAGTTACCATTCCCTTCTCCAGGGAATCTTCCTGACCCAGGGTCTCCTGGATTGCAGGCTGATTCTTTAGGGTCTGAGCCACCAGGGAAGCCATCTGTAGAGGTCATGTAAATCATGGTGACATAACAGCAGTAAGTAGTATCTAGTGAGCATTGGTGGTGCGCTGTGCCACACACGTTACATGCACCTTCCCCTTTCATTCTCCCAAAACGTCAGGGAGGCCGGTACCAGCATTACCTCCCTATTCTGGATGAGGATGGGCATAGGAGAGAGCTCCAGGGACTTGCCCAAGGAGCAGAATGGGTACTGACTCCAGAGCCCACATCCTGTAGTGGCTTCATTGCTGTCACTCAAGGTGGCCTATGTAACTAGGGCCACACCATGATTTCCATGCACCCTAGGTACTTAAGCCTTCATGGGCCCCTTCCTCCATAAAAATATATTACTTATATATACATATACATTTATATATTTGTTTATTACTTAATTATAAGTAAATATATTCTTATATATATTATGATTAACTTGGTATAAAGATGAATATAATCTAGGCTGGATTAGATTGATTCCTTTCTTCTGATTTTGAGAGAAATTAAAACATGTTCATGGGCCTCTAAAAGCACCATGGGGTCTAGGCATTGTGCTTGCTGTGCCAAATGCATACATTGTTACCAATTTCTACCCAATACCAGGCCCTCTGGTTTAGACTTCTAATTGTCAAGTTGCTGCTGCTGCTAAGTCACTTCAGTCGTGTCCGACTCTGTGTGACCCCACAGACGTCAGCCCACCAGGCTCCCCTGTCCCTGGGATTCTCCAGGCAAGAACACTGGAGTGGGTTGCCATTTCCTTCTCCAGTGCATGAAAGTGAAAAGTGAAAGTGAAGTCGCTCAGTCATGTCCAACCCTCAGAGACCCCATGGACTGCAGCCCACCAGGCTCCTCCATCCATAAGATTCTCCAGGCAAGAGTACTGGAGTGGGGTGCCATTGCCTTCTCCCTAAGTCAAGTTACCCACAGCCTAAATGGGAGAAGAATTTGAAAAAGAATAGGACTTCCCTAGGTCATGTATACATTGCTATATTCAAAATGGATAACCAACAAGGACCTGTTGTGAAGCACATGGAACTCTACTCCATGTTATGTGGCAGCCTGGATGGGAGGGGGTTTGGGGAAGAATGGATACATGTATGTGTATGGATGAGTGCCTTCCTGTTCATCTGACACTGCCACAACATTGTTAATAGCTATACCCCAATTCAAACTAAAAAGTTAAAAGTTTGAAGGAGAAAAAAAAAGAATAGGACTTCCCTGGTGGTCCAATGGTAAAGAATCTGCCTGCCAATGCAGGAATATAGGTTCGATCTCTGGTCCAGGAATATCCCACAAGCCTCATAGCCGCTGATGAAGCCCATGCACCCTAAGACCTGTGCTCTTCAACAATAGAAGACCCTACTCACTGCAACTAGAGAAAGCCTGCATGCAGCGATGAAAACCCACCACAGTCAAAAATATATGAGTAAAGAAAATTTTTTTTAAATAAAAGGAAAAAGAAAGAATAGATTCATGTATATGTAAAAAAAAAAAAAGTTACCGAGGTGTGGCCTTTGAGGATGGAGGAATAAATTAAGTGCAAAGACTCCTCGGAAGGAAAGGGAATGTTGAAGACACTGAAGAGCGAAGTAAATCTTGGATCGACTTCGTTGCGGCCTCCTCCGGCTTTCCCCATCGCAGCAATAAAGCCAAGGTCGCGGATGCTTTTACAGTTCAGCTCCTTCCCCCGGTCGTACAAGAAGCCTTTTTCCAAGAGCAGTTTCAGCAGGGCAATTGGCTGCTGTGTGCCATATTCATCCACCTCAATTGTTTTAAAGAAAAGGAAGAACAGTAATATCATAAAGCAGAACCCAGCAATACCTTTGCTGACCATCTCAACTAAATCCCCTGGAAAAGGGAAAGGCTACTCACTCCAGTATTCTGGCCCAGAGAATTCTATGGACTGTATAGTCCATGGGTCACAAAGAGTCGGACACGACTGATTGACTTTCACTTTCATTTCTGCTAAATATCATCTCTCCTTTCACCCTCTCAGAGTGCTCTGGTTTGAGTTTCACTGGGCTTCTCAAAGTTTGCAGTTCTGTATATGCATTTGTTAGTTTTTGTTTTTTTTTAAATCTGTGTCCCTCTCTAGATTGTAAACTCCCTGAAGGCAGGAACTACATATATTTTGTTCATCACTTCACAGCACCAGTCCCCATAGGAGATGCTCAATAAATATGTCAATTGGATGGATGGATGGATAAACAAGTGTATGGATGGCTGGCTGGATGCACAGATCAATAGATGCATAGATGGATGGGTGTATGCATGGATATAAACATGGGTGAATAAATGCATGGATGGATGTATGGATAGATGGATAGATGCATGGATGGATGGAGAGATGGATGGATGCATGGATAGACGGATGGATGGATGGATAGATGGATGCCTGCATGCATTCATGGATGGACGCATGGATCCTGGCTTTGTAAACAGTCTGTCTAGAAGATACATTTTTGGTGGGAGGAATGGTTCTGCAGACATGATAATAAATTTCAATCCCAGCACTAAGAAAACTTTGCACCTCTTAGGCTCTAGCCCCAGTAACAAACTCATGGTGTCTGTGAACATTCCCTTTCCTTGGTAAATCTAGAGGAATTCTTAGGAAGTGCCTGCCCTTACACTTCCCATGTATGTCACTCAGTCATGTCTGACTCTTTTATGACCCCTGGGCTATAGCCTGTAAGGCTCCTCTTTCCATGGGATTCCCCAGGCAAGACTACCAGAGTGGGTTGCCACTTCCTATTTCAGGGGATCTTCCTGACCCAGGGATTGAACCCATGTCTCCTGCATCTACTGCACTGGCAGGCAGATTCTTTACCACTGCACCACCGGGCTTCCCAGGTGTACAGGAACTGAGAACAGTATTATTATCTAAAGTATAGCTCATCTGGAACCACTTAACTCAAACATACACTGAACTATATACACTGAATATAGTTCAGAAGCTGCCTGCTACCTGCTTTAATCCTTGGAGAAACTAAGGAACGCATCTAAGGGAAGAGTCCCTCTGGTCGCATGGTCCCCTAAGCTGACTCTCCATAACCTGGCCCTACAGACACTGTGAAGAATAAAGGACAGATGCTTTCATGTTCGCACAAACCCATTACATGGCCCCGCCACTGCCCTCCACCCCACCCCACCCGCTCGGCCTCGCCAACCTTCGGCATGTTCATGTCATCCATGAACACCAGGAGGCGTTTTCCCATGGGTGGGCCATAAGTGTCTTTGGTTCGTTTTTCCACGTTGGCTTCTAAATTTCTTTGGATATCCATGGACGTGGTGCGGGAGGAGAAACTGACCATTAACACAATCTGAAACAGAAAGAGATAATTCCAAAACATGGTCTTTTTTCATGGTACCTACATGAAATATTTGATTGTAAGCTACCATCTATTTTACAGACTCACTGGTATCTGAACTAATTTTTTTGCAACCCAATACGAGCCTGAAGTTCATTGTATATTTTAACGCTAAAGCAAGAATTCCTCTTTCCTTATGGCAGGTTGTAAGAGGCAATAACTAGTTGCCAGGTGAACAGTGTGGACTGGGAAGCAATGTGGATTGGTCAGAGGGGAGGGTACTGGCCCTACACAGTTCTAACCAGGTGACCTCAGAACCATTGCTTAAGCTTTCAGAGCCTCCTTTTTCTCATCTGAAATATTATTTTAATGATATTTATTTGGACCACTTCACAGAGTGATTTTTATCATGTGAGATGAAATATATCAAAGTATTTTCAAAATGACAAAGCAATATTCAAATATGTTACTATCATGCCTGCTACATCTAAATAAATAAGTCAAAGAGAGCACAAACATGCAAACTGGTATATGACTGAATGCACAAAGAACAAAGTCCTACTACACAGCACAGGGAACTATATTCAATATCCTGTGATCAAACCACAGTGGAAAAGAGTATGAAAAAGAAAGTGCACATATATATATGTGTTTGTTAATTGCTCAGTCATGTCTGACTCTCTGCAACTCCGTGGACTGTAGCCCACCAGGCTCCTCTGTCCATGGAGTTCTCCAGGCAAGAATACTGGAGTGGGTTGCCATTCCCTTCTCCAGGGGATCTTTTTGACCCAGGGATCGAACCTGAGTCTCCTGTATTTCTGGCAGATTCTTTACCGTCTGAGCCACCAGAGAAGCTTATATAAAGAAGCTATACATGTATATATGTGTGTGTATATAAACACATATAAACTATATATGTGTATATAAAACTGAGTCATTTTGCTGTATAGCAGTAATTAACACAACATTGTAAATCAACTATACTTCAATTATAAAATTAATCGTTCAAACTAAACACTTTCTTTCAATTTTTCTATTAGATGTGTAATGTTTCTGATATCAATAAAAGAGATCAAAAAAAAAAAAAATTAAAAAAAAAAACACAAACAACCACTGATTAGTCCTTGGAAGGAACTGCTGAGAGAAGGGTGAGGGAGGGCCCTGGTCCCTCTGTCGGGTGGACATTTTCATGCACATGTACTTGGGATTTCTCCCTCACCCCTTCTTGGAGCAATTAATGACAGATCATTGATCAGAGGCTCCCATACTTAATTATGCATCAGAACCACCTAGAGGGATCTTCCCCTCAGCCCAATAGGTTCCCATCCTGAGAGTTTCGATTCAGTAGGTCCCAGTTTAAGCAAGTTTTCAGGTGATGCTTATGCTGCAGGTGCAGGGACCACACTTTAAGAACTCCTGTGGGACTTCCCTGAGGGTCCAGTGGTTAAGTATCCACTTGCCAACGCAGGGGACATGAGTTTGCTCCCTGGTCAGGGAACTAAGGTCCCCCATGCCTCAGAGCAATTAAGCCCATGTGCCTAGAGCCTATGCTCTGCAACAAGAGAAGCCACCACAATGAGAAGCCTGTGTATCACAACTAGAGAGTAGACCCTGCTTGCCGCGACTAGAGAAAGCATGCACGCAGCAACAAAGACCCAGTGCAACCAAAAATATAAATAAATAAATAAATATCCACTGCCTTAGATAACACCCTTCTCCTAGGTGCCCACAAATGCAGGTGCAGCTGACCTGAACATCGGAGAATAAACACGCATGTCTTTGTTGTGAACGTGTTTGGATATGTCTTTCTTTTTTTGTCTCACCTTGAGGCTTGCCAGATTTTAGTTTCCTGACCAAGAATTGAACCTCTGTGGTGAAAGTGTGGAGTCCTAACCACTGAACTGCGCGAAAGTCCCTGGATGTCTTGTTGGACCTATGAGCACTAGCTGCTGAGTCTCGGTGGAGAGGAGCACAGAGGCTGGTGGGGGTGGGGCTACTGAAGTCAAGTTTTCTTTACCCAACTCCATAAACTTGTAGGCCCCTCTGGCTGTAAACATTCCTCAAGTGCCCTCCACAATGGCATTCTTAAAGCTAAATAGCCATGCTTGCACATGCCAGTACATGAGTGAGCTTAACCATCCTTTTGGGGGCAGCAAGGTCCAATCTTGCCCTCAACCATTATGTGCCCATCATAAACCCAGGCTGACCACTCCCTGCCCCGGAGGGCCACAGGATTCCCCAGAGCCCCTCTGCCACATGTAGCACAGGCGTAAGGAAGAATCAGAGAGGAAAGCAGTGGGAAGCTTTTCTCCGCTTGGAGGTTCCAGAAGGCCAGAATCAGAATCAAGAACCTCAAAGATGGACAACGTTAACAAGGAACTGAATAAGTGCGTGGACTGGGGACAAGTATGTGACAGCTGGACATCCTGAAAATCACAGGCAGCTTCTTGGAGGGGACAAGAGTCTTTACTTGGTAATAAAACATTAAGTAGGGGATGGGGCCTCCCACCGGGTAGGGGGCAGTACGTGCAGCTGTCTGGGTTAAGAACCCGCCGTGCCAAGAGTAAGCAACCTAGACAGCGGCAAACAGAGACAACGAAAAGTTCGATCCCTGGGTATGGGAGGAGATCTTATGGAGGAGGAAAGGCAATCCACTCCACTATTCTGGCCTGGAGAAGGATCATGGACAGAGGAGGCCACCTCATGAGAGTGGGGGCTACAGTCCATAGGGAAGGGGTCGCCAGAGGATGAGATGCAGGATGGATCACTGACTCTGGAGCCGCACTAGCGCTCCCTGATTGTCCACTGGCTAAGACTCTGAGCTCCCAATGCAGGGGGCCCAGGTTGATTCCCTGCTCATGGAACTAGATCTGACATGCCACAACTAAAGATCCCACATGCTGAAAATTTTGAAAAGTTAAATAAAAAAATTGATTAAAACCAGGAGAGTTGCAATGGTGAGCAGGCGGGCCATGTAGGACCACTCGGAGAACACAGAAAGGAGAAACGCAGGGACCCTCCTTCCTAACATCTCGGTGCACCTGGCATGTTTTGCACCATCATGTTCCATGCATGATTCATTTTCATGTCAGGGTCTCCTCTTAACGAGGGCGGACCTTAATGGCTTTGTTCACTGTCGTTTGCACCGGAGTACCCAAACCCTCCCACGCCTGGCACACAACTGGAGGAAGGAAATGAAAAGCCACAAAATGGTGATAAGGAATGTAACTGCCAGCCTTCAAGACGACCCCCGATCACCCTCACCTCCAGGTACCCACACCCTGTGTAGCCCCCTCCTATGCCGCATCAGAGTGGGCCACAGTAGTGCCTCTGTGAGCCACAAAACGCGGCAAAAGTGATGGTGTGTGGTTTCCTGGATCATACAAAGCATTGTAGCATCTGCTTTTCTACCTTGGACATTCACTCTGGGGGAAGTCAGCTGCCAGGTCAAGAGGACAACAGCAGGTACAGTGGTTAAGAATCTGCCTGCCAATGTAAAGGACACAGGTTCGATCCCTGGTTGGGGAACTAAGATCCCACATGCTGTGGGGCAACTAAGCCCATGCACCGCAACTACCGAGCCTGCACATCCTAAAACCTGTGTTCCACAACAAGAGGAGCCACTGCAATGAGGGAGCCTACCTAACTAGAAAGCAGCCCTTGCTTGCCACAAGTAGAGAAAGCTCGCGTGCAGCAACAAAGAACCAGTGCAGCCATAAAATGGATAAATGAATAAATAATCTTCAGGAAAAAATAAAGGACTACACCAGCAGTGCTTGGAGAGGCTCACATGGTGGGGAATTGATACCGAACATCTCAAAAGAGGATTCCCCCAGCCATAGTCAAGCCTTCAGATGACCTCAGCCCTGGTCAAACTTGCCATCTCATGAAAGAGCCTGGGCTAGAACAACCAGCTAAGCCACCCCCAGGTTCCAGATCTGCAGAAACTGTGAGATAGTATTTGTTGTATGAACTGCTTTGTGTTGGGGTAACTTGTTATTTGTCCATAGATACAAATAATGACTTACATTAGTCTCTTCATTCAGGTTTTTCAGGAAGTTGTGGGTAGTGGCTGTCTTGGATGTACCAGATTCACCAACCAAAAGAACAGGTTGCCTAATCTTAACCATTTGCTCCAGTGTCCAGGTAGTACGGATTGTATCCACTGTATGAACTAAAGAATATATGAAGAATTAGAACATCACAGAAACACCAATAAGGTGCACAATGGGCAGCCTGGAGTTTCCCAGGATCCCATAAATCCCATAAGAAGCATCAGCAAAAACCCAAGGGGTGACCTTGAAAACATATAGATGGAGATGCTCACTACCCCTAATGATTGTTTCTAATAGCTTTATGGAGGTATAATTCACAGACCATGAAATGCATTCTAATATTAAGTGTATATTTTGAGGAGTTTGATACATTTTTACAGCTGTGTCATCATCACATACAAGTGTAGAAAATCCAAACTGTTTCAATATCCAACTCTGACTTATACTCAGGATATTGAAAACTCCCAGGTTCTCTGCTGCATAAGTCACTTATCAAGGCTTGTTCTTGACCAACAACTTCCTCTGAGGGCTTCCCAGATGGCTCAGTTGTAAGGAGTCCACCTGCCAAGCAGGAGATGTGGCTTCGATCCCTGGGTCAGGAAGATCCCCTGGAGGAGGCAATGGCAGCCCACTCAAGTATTCAGGCCTGGGAAATCCCATGGACAGAAGAGCATGGGGGGCTACAGTCCACGGGGTCTCAAAGAGTAGGACACGACTTAGCGACAGACTTTCACTTTTTTCAGCTTCCTCTGAAGAGAGTATCAAACCTTCAAGTCAAATCTGGCTTACTCCTACACTGGCAGTTTTAAATCCTGATTGCTTCCTGAGAAAACATGTATGCTTCATTCTATAAGAACTCTATACCAACCAAAATCAGATATTTGTTTTGTGGAATATCTTGAGCCTCCATGGTATCCAAATAGCCAGAGGTGTGCGTGTTAAATACAGCTCAATACACAATATCCATGGTACACTACTTCTCAAGGCAGCATCTCTTACAAAACACTGCCTTCATCATTCCTCTTTCCCTCCTTCCTGGTCCCTCCCCACGCCAAGACAGCTCCACAGGGCAGAAGGGAGCCTGTGCAAGGTGAGCACAAGCAGAGGGGCATCCTACCCACCTCAAGCCCTACCACCCTCCCTGGCAGGGAGGATCCACATGCCAGGCCAAGGAGCTGAGGGGTATAGACATCTTCAGATGTCCAGAGGCACATAAAAGGAATCCAAAGTGCCACCCTCTTGGCAAAACCCATGGCTCACATTCAGTTTCTCCCAACCAGCACTCTGGGTGAGACTTAGAGTTCCACTGGGACCACGGGATTTTCCACCCTTCCACACAGAATGAGAACCAAATATGCTTAAACCGAGGCTTCGGTTCTCACGTACCCAGGATGTCAACAAATTTCCTCTCGCGGGAATGAACATACTCTGGAACTAACTGATTCCACGGTATCCATTTCTTCTGTGTGGAATCAAAGTGAAAGTCATACAAGGTTGGAAGCTGACCTGTAATAAAAAGTGGTCAGTTTTGTTTTGATTGTGGACATGGAAATACAGAATCAGCTCTGGCTCATGCTTGAAATGAACTAATGCTATTTGTTCCCTGGACAGCAACTTAATTGGACAAACTGATAGCTACAGATGGATGGATGGACATAGATAAAGATAGATGGATGAATAAATACAAATAGACATAGAAACACAGATACAAGTGGATGGAAGGATGGATGGATAGATGAAAAGTGAAAGTGTTAGTCACTCAGTTGTGTCTGACTCTTTGTGACCTAGGGACTGTAGCTCCTCTGTCCATGGAATTCTCTGGGCAAAAATACTGGAGTCGGTAGCCATACCCTTTTCCAGGGGACCTTCCTGACCCAGGGATCGAACCCACATCTCTTGCATTTCAGACAGATTCTTTACAGTCTGAGCCACCAGAGAAGCCCAAACTGTTAGTCATTCCAATTCTTTGTGACCCCATGGACTTGCCAGACTCCTCTGTCAATGGGATAGGTAAATAGAGAGAGATAAATATGGATGGATGGAAAAAAGAAGAAAGAAAGAAAGGAAAGATAGATTTAAATATAACCAAACTAGGGAACCCAGAAGAAGGCTCAGAAAGGAAAGAGCCTGGAAGTCAGAGCTATGAGCAAGGTGAAAAGGGCTCAGTGAGGACATAAAGAGTGAAAAGAAGGTCTAGGACCAAATCCTGATATGAGGGAGGGGCCAAGGTAGGGGACTCAACAAAGGAAACTGCGCAGGCATGGCCAGAATGAAGCAGGATGGAAGAAGAATTTTTAAGAAGGCAGAAAGTAGCACCATGCCTGATACTGGGGCAAGGTCAGGGAGGCAAAGATCAGAAGAGGCTATCAGATCCGGCAACAAGAAGGCAGCGCAGGTGCTGGCTGGGAGCAGTTTGGGTGGAGATGTGCAGAAGGGAGGTGGGAGGCAGACAGTTGAGAAGTGGTGGGATGAAGGAGAAAGTAGCTCGAGGACAATCTTTCAGGACACGTGGCTTTAAAAGGGAAGAGGCAGGGACTTCCCTGGTGGTCCAGTGGCTAAGAATCTGAGCTTCCAATGCAGGGGGTCTGGGTTCGATCCCTGGTTGGGGAACTAGATCCTACACACTGTAACTAAAGATCCTGTGTGCTACAAGTAAGACCCAGTGCAGCCAAATAATTTAAAAAAAAAAAAAAAGAAGAAGAAGAGGCAGAGAGACATCTCTAGAAGGGGCTAGGATTAGGAAGGCTTTACTGCTGCTGCTGCTAAGTCACTTCAGTCGTGTCCAACTCTGTGACCCCATAGACGGCAGCCCACCAGGCTCCCCCGTCCCTGGGATTCTCCAGGCAAGAACACTGGAGTGGGTTGCCATTTCCTTCTCCAGTGAAGGCTTTACTAAAACATGTCAAAGAGCCAGTGGGACGGGGTTGGTAGAGATGGACAGATGGAAAATATAAAAGACAGAGGAGAAAACCAGTGAAGCCATGAGCCTCAGGAGGTAGGAGGTGGCAGATCTCAAAGCTCAGGGCAGGTTCAGCTTGGCCAAGAGGAGGGTCTCCCTGCCCCTGAGAAAGGAGGCAGGAGAAGATGGGGGCTGGAAAAATTCTTATCTGACAGTGTGGGTTTTTCCTGTTCAAGGAAGGAGGAAGGTCATCTGCAGAGATAGGGGCAAGGGCCCGGTGGAGATTTGGAGGAAAGGGAAATGAACTACCCCTGTGGGGATAGGAGAGGGAGTTCACGACTGAATTTATGGAGGTGCCAGGAGTTTGATCCCTGGGTTGGGAAGAACCCTTGGAGAAGGGAATGGCAACCCACTCCAGGATTCTTGCCTGGAGAACCCCATGGACAGAGGAGCCTGGCTATAGTCTACAGGGTCACAAAGAGTCAGACACAACTGAGCGACTAACACTTTCAGTCTTCATAGTGATTTTCTCAGTACCATTCAAACCCTGGGGAAGCAGAGAAGGCGGGCTTGGGTTATCTCAGACAGATTCGACGGAAGGGCAAAATTAGGCAAGAGGGCCAGGAAATTTAGGCAAGAGAGACTGAGGCAACAGGGCAGCAGAAAAGGATTTAGAAGGTTCAGAAGGTGGTAGGAAGACAGGGAGGGCAGGGGATAGTCCCCATGAGGCCAGCTGAGAACACATGTGGCCAGAGTCACAGAAGCTTACGATGGGTGGGGAGTGGAAGGTGTAACTATGATGTAGACAGAGCAGTATTGAGTGCTATGGGCTACGATGAGGTCAAGGGACCCAGAGGCTGGACTTGAATGCAGAAGGCATTTGGAAGTGGGTTGTCTACAGGGCCATTCAAGTTCTCAAGCTGAGGGCAAAATAAGGGAGAAAGACCAGACTGGGATCAGCACCATCTCTGTGAGGGGTGAGGGTTGCAGGAGCATGTAGCCAGCACGGTGGGCATGACTGGGAAGCTCCCCCCAGAAAGGGGACTCAGGGTTCTGAAAAAGTACAAGAAAACTAGTCCCCAAAAGACCCCAGACTTTTTAAATATATATATATATATATTTGTATTTACTTGGCTTCTCCAGGTCTTAGTAGCAGCATGCAGAATCTTCAGTTGCTGCATGCGAACTCTGAGTTGCGGTATATGGGATCTAGTTCCCTGACCAGGGATTGAACCCAGGTCCCCTGCGTTGGGAGCATGGTATCTTGGGCATTGGGCCACCAGGGAAGGCCCAAGACCACAGACTTTTTAAATTAATTAATTAATTTTAATTGGAGGCTAATTACTTTACAATATTGTGGTGCTTTTTGCCATACACTGACATGAATCATCCACAGGTGTACGTGTGTCCCCCATCCCGAACCCACCTCTCACTTCCCTCCCCATCCCATCCCTCTGGGTTGTCCCAGTGCACTGGCTTTGAGTGCCCTATTTCATGCATTGAACTTGGACTGGTCATCTATTTCACATATGGTAATATATATGTTTCAGTGCTATTTTCTCAAATCATCCCACCCTCACCTTCTCCCACAGACTCCCAAAAATCTCTTCTTTATATCTGGGTCTCTTTTGCTGTCTCGTGTATAGGGTCCTCGTTACCATCTTTCTAAATTCTATATGTATGCATTAATATATTGTATTGGTGTTTTTCTTTCTGACTTCACTCGGTATAATAGGCTCCAGTTTCATCCACCTCATTAGAACTAATTCAAATGCATTCTTTTTAATAGCTGAGTAATATTCCACTGTGTATATGTACCACAACTTTCTTATCCATTTGTCTGCTGATGGACATCTAGGTTGCTTCCATGTCCTGGCTATTGTAAACAGTGCTGCAGTGAACACTGGGATACATGTGTCTCTTTCAATTCTGGTTTCCTCGGTGTGTATGCCCAGCAAGGACCACAGACTTTTAAAACATCTTTTATTTGCTCAATGACTGTCTAGAAGAAAGACCTATGACCATTTTACTTTGAGCTTTAAAAACAACAGCCCAGGTAATGATTACAGAATAAAACCTGGGTCTCCCTGCCAAGTCATATTCAAGTGTCATTAAGAGACAGACGAAGAAGGATCCTAGTGTTATCTACAGTTCTTGGAGAATGGAACCTTTTCACCATATATGGTTTTTTGAGGATGCACATTTTTTTCATGCAAACACTTAAACCTTAATATAATGACTTCCTACAAACAACCTGTGGATCCACATGTGATTATCTGCTGTGCAAAGTCTCAGGAATATAGCAGATGAATTAGCTGTGGAATTTTAGAGAAAAAAAAAACAGAGAATCTAAAAGGAGAAGAAATCAAGACAAGCACAATGTGAAAATTTTACAGAGCTTAAACAGAGTGAATGAAGCAAGCATCTAAGCTAGGTGGGGAAAGGTTAGATTCATCAAGAAAGGCCACCCAAAGGAACTGGGCTTTAGGACTTCCCTGCTGGTCCAGTGGCTAAGGCTCTACACTCCCAATGCAAGGGGCCAGGTTCAATCCCTGCTCAGAGAACTAGATCCCACATGCCACAGCTAAGAGTTTCAAGGTTTCAGCTCAGGATCCCACATGCTGCAACCAAGATCCAGACCTCTGCTACTGAAGTTTATGCATTTGAACTTCTCCTGAGGGCGCCACTAGGTGCCCTGCACATTCTTCTACAGAAGCAAACAATCTAGGAAACCCATACAGGCATAGATATGGAAAATCAGGGTCATGCCCTCTAAAACGGAGAAGACAATGGCACCCCACTCCAGTACTCTTGCCCGGAAAATCCCATGGATGGAGGAGCCTGGTAGGCTGCAGTCCATGGGGTCGCTAAGAGTCAAGACACGACTGAAGCGACTTCACTTTCACTTTCCACTTTCCTGCATTAGAGGAGGAAATGGCAACCCACTCCAGTGTTCTTGCCTGGAGAATCCCAGGGACGGGGGAGCCTGGTGGGCTGCCGTCTATGGGGTCACACAGAGTCAGACACAACTGAAGCGACTTAGCAGCAGCAGCAGTCCTCTAAAAACCGAACCAAAAGCATTCTGAGCAAAAAAACAGGTTACGTTTGGTTCCTACCTGGCAGTTCCCCAGGACTGGCCCATATCCCTTCTGTATCAGCAGTAGGCAAAGAAGCAATGCGTTTAATACATTCATCAAATTTAGCCCTTCCATCCTCGAGGAGGCAGGAGCCCAGAGAACAGTACAGAGCCTCTAAGAAGTAGCACTCCAGAAGATCGGGCTCCTCAATTTCTCCCTCTAGTAACGAATCCAGCATCTTGGCTAACTGGGTTACCTGGTTCACAGGAAAATACCTGAGTCAGCCCATATATTCCACACAACCCCACGAGAGTCAGTTCTGGTCACAAACCCTGGGACCCCAAATCTCAGAACAATGGAAATTATATGGCCCACCATATTGGTTTGGGCAGATGGAGCCCAGTATCTTGTCTTGCTCGTGGTCACGAAAAGAAGTATTGAGTCTCCCTTGTCGGTAACCGGCAAGGTTAGACCTTACCCATCTGATGTCTTTGCTTCCCTTTTGAAAGCTCTTTAGGGAAGAATTTCTTTTTGCTAACAAAGATAGTTTCTTACCATATTTAGGTCTGTCTGCGGAACTATGGTCTTCAGCTTCTCTCCTTGTCTCCCATCCACTATTCCTTCCACTATCACATCAATGAGGTATGGTACGTATTTCTCAAACAGGCTCTCTAAATAACCTTGCTCCATCTAAAAAAGAGCAGAATTTCAAAGCATTATCAAGGGTTCCTCTACTTATTTTAATTTTCAGTCTGCTTCTTCTATCACAGATTATATTATTATTATTATTATTATTATTATTATTTTGACTGTTCCATGCTGCTTGCAGGATCTTAGTTCCCTGACCAAGGATCCAACCTGGGCCCTCAGCAGGGAAAGTGCTGGGTCCCAACCACTGAACTGCTGGGGAACTCCCAAGGGTTCCTTTATTCAAACAGAAGTTCATGGGAAGCTGTGCTTGTAAAAAGAGGGGATGAGAAACATTTTCTCATGAATGAGAAATTGAGCAGGTGAGTAAACTCTGATAACTCACCTATATATTTGTAGAAAAATTTGTCCTTTATAATATGCTTCTGTTTCATCACAAAACCTTTAATTTCACTGCCATAGAATGTATCCCACCACCTGGGAGGGAGATGCTATAAAAGGTCCCACCTGACAGGCAAAGAGCTGATTATCTAAGAATTTAAGTGACGTGGTCACAGCCATTGAACAGAGAGTATGAAGCAATGGAATGCCTCTCCCTATAGAGGCAATGATGATCACAAGGGCTTGTATGGGCATCATCACCCATATGACATGCATGAATGCTAAGTCTCTTCAGTCGTGTCTGACTCTTTGCAACCTAATGGACTGTAGCCCACTAGGCTCCTTTGTCCATGGGATTCTCCAGGCAAGAATACTGGAGTGGGTCGCCATGGCCTCCTCCAGGGGATCTCCCTGACCCAGGGATCTTTTGTGTCTCCCCACTTGGCAGGTGGGTTCTATACCACTAGCGCCACCTAGGAAGCCCCTCCCATATGACAGTGTGCCTCAAATGGTCCTAACATGTTCCCCTTGCTCCTCTCTTCTCTGGGGTAATTGTGTCCTAGTTTCCAATGTTCCATCAGCCTAGTGGTCCTTCTAGAGCTGCATCCTGTATCGTCACGATGTCCTGGGTGTGATCAAGCCACAGCCTTCACATGACTGTCACGTTTGCCTCTGAATCTTTCTATGAAGTCTACCATTAAGACAATACATGGCACTTCCCTGGTGGTCCAGGGGTTAAGAATCTGCCTGCCAGTGCAGGGGATGTAGGTTCAATCCCTGGTTGGGGAACTAAGATCCCACATGCCTCAGGGCAACTAAGCCTGTGCGCTACAACTACTGAGCCTGTGCTCTAACTACTGAGCCTGTGCTCTAGAGCCCACGAGTTGCAACTGTGAAAACCGTGTGCCCTCGAGCCCACGCTCCACACAAGAGAAGCCACCCCAACTAGAAGCCCTTGCACTGCAACTAGAGAGTAGCCCTCACTCACTGCAACTAGAGAAAGCCCATGAGCAGCAATGAAGACCCACTGGAGCAAAAAAAAAAGACAATGCATATTTCTGAGCAGCTTTATGACATATCACAGTGTTTGAGATCAACTGAAACCACTGAGTCTCAATTCTGTGACAAACTGGGTCCTTCACACACTGTGTTCCTCCAACTGAGCAGGACAGAAGGAGCCAGACACCTCCTGGAGACAAGTCTCTCAACCACTGGACTTGGCTGGATGAGGGGTTGCCAACTACAATCCATAAGCCAAATCTGGCCTGCCACCTGTTTTGTAAATAAAGTTTTATTGGTACATAGCAATGCCCATTCGTGTACTATGGCTGCTTTCATACCATAATGGTGGGGTTGAGTAGTTGCAAAAGAAATCATATGGCCCCCAAAGCCTAAAATATTTATTCTCTTTCACAGAAAAAATTTGTCACCCCCTGGTCTAGACTATCAAAATCACTATCTATCTCACCTGCTTTGAATTTTCTGGAAATCTAATAAGGGTGTCTTCCATGCTGTCACCCAACTTACTGATAACATTTAGTGCTCAAGATCACATGCAGGTCAAGGTCAAGGCCATGGCCTCCAGTAGCAAACATCCCTCTGAGTTATGTTTATCCAATTAGCCACCAATACTAATGATTGTCAGTTCATTTTGGAAATAATTTTCACCTTGTTTTGTATTTGATTAACCCATTTTTTCCAGTATGGTTGATATTTCAAGTTTTTAGGATCCACATAAACCATTCCACATCGAGACACAGTCGCAGGGGAGGCATACTGTAAATCCCCAACCTGGAGAAATGAACAAACTCAGTGTTATCTGTAGCAATCTCACTCCTGGGAATATATCTGGACAAAACTACAATTCAAAAAGATATATGCACCCCAGTGTTCACTGCAACACTATTTACAACGGCCAAGACATGGAAACAATGCCAGTTTCCATCAACAGGTGAATGGATAAAGAAGATGTGGTGCATACATACAATGGAATACGACTCAGCCATAAAAAAGAATGAAATAATGCCGTCTGCAGCAACATGGATGGCCCTAAAGATTATCCCACTAAATGAAATAGGTCAGAAAGAGAAAGACAAATGCCATATGATATCAGTTACATGTGGGATCTAAAATACGACACAAGTGAATTTATTTATGAAATAGAAATAGACTGAGAATAGACTTGTGGGTGCCAAGGGGGTGGGGAAAGGGAGAGGGAAAGGGAAGGACTGAGAGCTGGGGTCAGCAGATGCAGACTATTATATGCAGAATGGATAAGCAACAAGGTCCTACTGTATAGTGTGGGGAACTATATTCAGACCATAATGCAAGATAATATGAAAAAGAATGCATATAAATATATAACTGAATCACTCTGCTATACAGCAGAAATCAGTACAACATTGCAAATCAACTATATACTTCAATAAAATAAATTTTAAAAAATAAGCACTTTAAATTGTAATTCAAAGAAAGGCTTCTATTTGAAATTATTCTTCAGCATTACTTGCCTCGAAGAGCAGGGCACAGTGCGCTTGAAGCCGAATGCGCTCGCCATTGGCCAGCGTCAACAGCTTGTTGTCATCCATCACAGAATTCATGTTCTCCACCCACAAAGCGTCCACATCACCATCGAATAAAATATACCTGTGGCAACCGGAAAAAAGTGAGCCGTGGCACCTGGAAGGCTTCCCATTAACGCAACTTGGTGTAACTTCCCCATTCATGTTGAACATCTTTTCCCAGGGTTTTCTAACCAGAACATGAGACAGAGCACCCTACTTGGTCCAGAGATTTGACCTAATAAAATAACCACCATGTCCCAAGCTCACATCCCTGGCCTTGAGGCAAGCTCTTCCCTCCTCTTCCCTGGACCTCAGCTTCCTCCATGGAAAGCTGGGGACTAACACAGTCAAGGAGAAGAAATTACATAAGACGGAAACAGTGCTGATTGGTACCTAGAGCTTCACGAGCAGAGCCTCCTGAGCCTACCTGCCTCCAAGCATGAAACTACAATACTACACATAAGTTGTTTACTTGTAAGTTTTGGCTAATTCATTACAAATCCACCCAGGGTCTTCCCTCCTTACACAGATACTCACTTTCGCTCCTTCTTATCCGTGGGCTTGTTGATCTCCCGGAAGATGTTGGACAGCACCCCATCTGTCCAGTCTCGGGTGGTGGGATCCAGGATGCCATACAGCTCTATGACACTCATAGCCTTGGGGTTCAGGATATACAGCTTTGTCACCAGCCCAAGCCTACATAGAATGAAAAGCCTCAGCCAGGACTCAGGCAGACTCAACGCATTAGAACAACCCAGGCCACTCATGTAGGGGGTTAGATTTTTGGATCCGATCCAAAATTTAACATGCAAACCATCCAAACCCTGCTCTGGGCTTCCCATTCTCTGTTAATGGTTTTTACTAAAGTCAAGGGAGGGCTTTCCTGGTGGCTCAGATGGTAAAGAATCTGCCTGTGAATGCAGGAGACCGGAGTTCAGTCCCTGGATGGGGAAGATCCCCTGGAGAAGGGAATGGCAGCCCACTCCAGTATTCTTGCCTGGAGAATTCCATGGACAAGGGAGCCTGGTGGACCACAGTCCATGGGATCGAAAAGAGTCAGACATGACTGAGCGACTAACAAAGGCAAGGGAACCACCTTTCACCAGACATGTGGCCCCAATATAAGCAAGGTCTGAACTGATAGCACGGCTTTGATTTTGGGGAGCAACAGATGCTCACCTTCATGTGTATTTCATCTCTGTGTATTTACATATTCATGCATATGGCATATTTATATAAATATTTCACAACTACTGTATAAGAGGTAACAGTCATCAGGGTAACATAAAACCTTTGAACTCATGATGTTCAATCCCTTGTGTTAATAAAATGACATCCACTCTGCGTTGTTATTTTTTAGATATTTATTCATTTATTTGGCTGTGCCAGGTCTTAGTTGCAGCACATGGGTTCTTTTAGTTGAGGCATGGAGGCTCTAGTTCCCTGGCCAGGGATCAAACCTGGGCCCCCTGCATTGGGAGCCTGGAGTCTTACTTAGTCTTTGAAACACCAGGGAAGACCCTGAGTTGCTTTTTTTATAAATCACTTAGACTTATATGTAGGGGTATGTAGGGGTATTTCCCACTACAATGCCTGTAAACTCCCATGGTGCTGGGGGATTAATTCATCCACAGAAAACTAAAGTTCACATGAACCATAGTTCATAATTAACAAATAAAAATAATAGTGGCATACTGATACTCACATCTATATATAATAGTTTCATAAATGATCTAACAATGAATTAATTAAAGAATAAATACAGGATGGCTATGGAATAAAATCCTTACAATCAGTCAGCCACAGTCCAATGGTTTTCTCATGAAAAATACAAGAAGGAATATGAAGAAATGACACACTCATTTTATAAACTTTTATAAACTATAAGAGATGTTATAGACTATCTAGAACTGGTAATGTCACAACAATTATAAGGCTTGATTTAGATTTTTGCTGGAATATCAGCATGTATTGAAATCTTCTGCAATGTAGTGATTGCATGTGTGCTAAGTCGCTTCAGTTGACCGACTCTTTGCAACCCTATGGACTACAGCCCACCAGGCTCCTCTGTCCATGGGATTCTCCAGGCAAGAATACTGGAGTGAGTTGCTACGTCCTTCTCCAGGGGATCTTCCTGACCCAGGGAACAAACCCGAGTCTCTTATGTCCCCTGCATTGACAGATGGGTTCTGTACCACTAGCGCTACCCGGGAAGTGACTGCTTAGGAGAAAAGTGAGAATCAGAAAACTCATTTTCAGTATAAGAGTATTGGTTGAGTCACCACAGGTCTTTGTGACATTCTATACTAGGAGTGTGAGGTCACTTTTTCCTTCAAGAGATACAGCTCTTGCAAGGCTGGCGACGACAAGGTATTTAGGGAGGTGACTTTCTTTTTGGCCACTCTGATACCATAATAGTGTTGCATAATGGTGTGGGTCCTGGCTGACTTTAAAGGAATCTGAACGTCAAGAAAATACAACCTAAGCTAATTTTCAAAACATCCTTATAAGATAGTTGGTGAAATAATCATTTCATAAATAAACCTATTTACAGCCTGATGGACAAAAGGCTCACTGTTTTGCCTTCTAAAATCTATCAACTAAATCAGCAATGAAACAAGTTAAGATGCTCTGGTTTGGGGACTTCACTGGTAGGCCAGTGGTTAGGACTCCACGTTTCCACTGCAGGGGGCATGGGTTCCATCCCTAGTCAGGGAACTAAGATCCCACAAGCCCTGAGGCATGCCCCCCAAAAAAGATGCTCTGGGCTTAAAGGGGGCTATTTGGGACCAATGTAATCTCCCAGAAAATCAGAGAACGAAGTGGGACGAAGTAATACGCCACCGATCTCACCTGAAACCACCCTGGCAACCAAGCCCTCCCCGAGGACACCATTACTCACTTGGTCTGGGCCTGACACAGAGCGTTAATGACCACGGACTTGCCCCCTCCCGTGGGCCCCACCACCATTGTCGTGTGGCGCGTCAACATGGTCTCGAACATCTGAACCACCTTATCCACCTGGGGGACAAACATTGGCAGCTAGGTTAAAACATACCTTCTTGTTAAAAACAGGTTTATTGAGCTAGAATTTACATACTGTACAGTTCACCCATTTAAAGTGTTTCAGCAATTTAGTGGCTTTAATATATTTGAAAGTTTGTGCAACCATTATGACATTCAATTTTAGAACATTTTCATCACTCTCCCAATAAAACCCACGTGCTCATTAGTCATGTCTACCAAGCCCATTGCCCCCAGCTCCAAGCACCCACTTTCTGTCTCTATGGACTTGCCCATTCTCAACATATAAATGGAATATATAAATGGAATTGTGCAGTGTGCAGTCTTGGGTGTCTGGCTTCTTTCACTTAGTATCGTGCTATACACTATCATCATTGGAGAAGGAAATGACAACCCACTCCAGTGTTCTTGCCTGGAGAATCCTAGGGACGGGGGAGCTTGATGGGCTGCCGTCTATGGGGTCGCACAGAGTCAGACACGACTGAAGTGACTCAACAACATACACTATCATCAGCGCAGCCTGTGTCAGTGCTTCATTCTTTTTATGGCCAAATAATATTCCATTATATAGATGGATGACATTATGTTTATCTCTTCGTCTGTTGTATGATTTCCACTTGTTGGCTACTATAAATACCACTGTTATAAACATTTGTGGACAAGTTTTCATGTGGATAAATACGCTCTCATTTCTCTTGGGTTTATACCTAGGAATAAAATTGCTGTATCATATGGTAACTCTGGGCTTCTCAAGTGGCACCAGTGGTAAAGAACTTTCCTGCCAATGTAGGAGATGTAAGAGACCTGGGTTCAATCTCTGGGTTGGGAAGATCCCCTGGAGGAGGGCATGACAACCCACTCCAGTATTCTTGCCTGGAGAATCCCATGGACAGAGGAGCCTGGTGGGTTACAGTCCATGGGGCTGCAGAGTCAGACATGATTGAAGCGACTTAGTATGCATGCACGCAAGGTAACTCTAAGTTTCACTTTTTGAGGAACTATCAGACTTTTCTGAAGTGGCTACACCATTTCCAACCAAAAAACACATCTCTTCAAACAACTTCCTGTAGAGGAAACCACCAAGGCCAGGAAAATTGCAAAGGGCTCTCTCATCTGTGGTTGGTACCCACTGCCCCTGCCTGAGGCTTCTGGGCAGCCTGATGCCCCAAGGTGGCCCATCCAGAGGCAGTCATTCCAACCCTGCAGCCTGGGGAGTTGACACCCTCAGCAGAACACTTGGGCAATAATTTATGGCCTACAGACAACATATACAACCTCACAGGTTTCAGGTGATCAAAATTCCATTTGTAATATCTAATTTAAATTTTTTTGTAAGTATGACTCTGGGGGGAAAAAAGGTAGGGGAGGAAGAAAACCTTAGATGATCAACCCCCCCCAAAAAAAACACTTATCTGATCACATTACACCAGGTAGAAAGTGATACATACATACAATGGAATATTGCTCAGCCTTAAAAAGGAAGGGAATTCTGACACATGCTACAGTCTGGATGAACATTGAGAACGTGATGCTGAGTGAAATCAGCCAAACACAAAAGGACAAATACTGTATGATTCCACGCATGTAAGATTCCCAGAGGAGTCAAACAGAGTGGAGGTTACCAGGGGCTGAGGGAGGGAAATAAGGAGTTATTATTTAATGGGAACAGAGTTTCTCTTTTGCAAAATGCAAAAGTTCTGGAGATCTGTTTTACAACAACATGAATATACCTAACATCACTAAAAATGGATAAGATGTAAGATCAGATGGTAAATCTTATGTTATATGTACTTTATCACAATAAAAAATGGGGGTAGGGGTGGGGAGTGGCTAAGACAGGAAATTTTATGTGTATTTTATAATTTTTTTAAATGAAAAAAATATGGAAAGGACCCAGAGAAAGTCAGTGAACTCTCCTCTTCAGCACCACTTTACCTGGACAGGTAAGATGATGTAGCCATTTTCCTGAAGCACCTGTTCCACGGCATCATTGAAATCAGGGTAGCGAACCCGAGGGCAATCCAGTCCAGGGAACAGATCAGAGATCAAACCAAGGAAGAGAGGCACGTCTTCAAACACAAACTTGGGCAGGTTCATGTCTCGAAGGGCCCTCATCAACACCACATCCTGCATGGAATGAAACACATGTCTTCAGAGATGTTTCCAGAAGACTCCAGGGCTAGTCTAGAAATAGTCTTATGAGACAGACAGTGAAATCTTATATGAAATATAAAACATAGAGCACTGCAAGTACAGTTTCTGGAGAAACACATGAGTCTGTTGCCCACAGAGAAGCATCCATTGAGCTCTGTTTTGGAGGAACCCCCATGTGAAAGAAACATGACTGTTCCTCTGGCTTTTATTGCAAAGAGGAAAAAAAACTCATGTTCATGCTTTCTTGAGAATTTTGTTCATCCCTACCCCTCCATCTCACCACCCTGCAATTGTAGATCGATTATTATCACTGAAGTGTTACAAACATTGGTGCTATGAAGACATTGAACTTGGCAATAAGTCAAATTAGAAGAGAACAATATAATGAAGGAGAGACCAAATGAAGGCCAGACAGGTAAGTGAAGTGACGGCTAAGCATGAAGCTTTTTCTTGGGCTTCCCTGGTAGCTCAGTGGTAAAGAATCCACCTGCCAATGCAGGAGATACGGGTTCAATTCCTGGTCCAGGATCCCACTGGACATGGAGCAATTAGACCTATGTGCCACAACTATTGGGCCTGTGCTCTAGAGCCTGGGAGCCGCAACTACTGGAGCCTGCGTGCCCTAGGGCGCATGCTCCACAAGAAAAAAAGCCACTGCAATGAGAACCCCAACACCACAACTAGAGAGTAGCCCCCACTTGCTGTAACTAGAGAAAAAGCCCGCACAGCAATGAAGCCCAGCATAGCCAAAACTAAAGTTTAAAAAAAAAGAAAAGAAAGACTTAAACAAATAAAACTGTATTTTAAAAAAAGGAAACCTTTTTCTTGATTGACCTGTGCTCCCTGGCACTTCCATCCCAGCATTCGTTCAATACCCGTGAACCAAATAAAAACCCAGAGAACTTAGTGCACGTGGCCCCTACCTCCCGAAGCTCAGAAGAACCTCTCTTCAGCTCACCAGCCATCACTAATACCGATTTCAGGGCTCTGAGTCCAAAATCATAATGATGTTGCTTGGAAAGCTGCTCCCGGGCCAGCTTATACAGGACGGTCATCTTTTTGGCCAGAGTCTTTTGTGATAAAAGATATTGAAAAAAATACATGAAGGAAATGCCCTGAAAACACTGGAACATTATGACATGAAGAGAAGTGACATAAAGATGTTCAGATGAAGCTGCTCTACAAACAGATACAGGCAAGATGCTCTTGCCTGAAACAAATACCAGGATGGGGGCCTTCATTTTTCACAGTGACAAGCCTAAGACCTAATTGAAAAGTACACCAGCCTTAGCAAAGTTGGATGACAGTCCTTGAATGCCAAGGAAAATCTTAACCACCTTGAAGAACAGAATTCATCCAACGTTTTAAATCATGGCGATTATACTCAGAAACTGGCTTCCTTTGAATTAAACGTGTTATTAAAGTTTTCTTGTAACCACTTTTGAGGATGAGTTATTCACCTGGTCTACATCAAGGATTCAAAACCTGCTTGTCCCTAGGGATGGCATGGGGAGTTTGCACATGAAAACCGAGAACCAGCGATCTCTCCTCTCTGGCTCAAAACCTAGACAAGAGGACTGTCAATAAAAGCCTTCACCAAAATATTGCAGAGAAGCAACCTAACAATCCTTTATTTTAAAAATATTTGCTATTTTGCACCTTTTCCAGAACCTTCTGTGGAAATGTATGTGTACCATCTTTTTATATACATTTTAAGACATGATAAAGGCATTATCCCTAAAAATTTTTGCTTTTGTTAAGAAAAGGGTTTTTTTTTTTTTTTTTTTGCTCATAAGCTCACTTTATTTTTTGCACTTTTAATTTTTATATTGGAGTACAGCCAACTAACAGTGTTGTGATAGTTTCAGGTGGAAGGCAAAGGGACTCAGATATACATACACATGTCTCCATTCTCCCCCAAACTCCCCTCCCATCCCAGGCTGCCACATCACATTGAGCAGAGTTCCCCATGCTGTACAGTAGGTTATCCACTTTAAATATAGCAATATATTTTTAAAGCCACATAGGGCATGAGGCTTAGTGAAAAAAAGCCTACCTCAAAGGGGTACCCGCTGTATAATTTCATGCATAGAACATTCTAAAAGTGATGCAATTGTAGTGAGAGAGAATGACTGGCAGTTGTGAGTTGGAGTTGGGGGCAGGGTGCCACCATTAAGGGTGACATAAGGAGTTTCTCTGTGATAATGGGGCAGTTCTGTGTCTGGACTGTGGCTCCAGTTGTTCTATACATGGGATTAAATGTCACAGAACTAGACACACACACCAGAGAGACAGAAGGTGAAATCTGGTGAAACCCAAATAAAGCCCATACGTGAGTTAATAGTATTGTGTCCACGTAATTTTCCCAGATTTGAGGGTATCACTGCAGGAAGCTGGATGAGGGGTCCCTGGAACTCTCTGGACTCCTGCCCCCACCTCCTGTGAGTCAAATGGTTCCAAAATGAAAGTTGTCATTTTAAAAAGGGAGGGAGAGGACTTCCCCAGTGGTCCACTGGCTAAGACTCCACACTCCCAATTCAGGGGGCCCAGGTTCAATTCCTAGCCAAGGAACTAGAATCCCATATGCCACAACTAAAACCCAGTGCATCCTAATAGATAAAATGAACATAAAAAATTAATTGTTTCCAAAGCATCTATCGTTCATTGTTTAATAAATAAATAAAAAGGGAGGGAGAGAGACCAAGCAAAACTCTTTGAAGAGTCACACAGAACGAAAATGGCCCAGGCCCCAGTCTGAGCGCAGACTCAGATGGGGTTTGGCGCCACAGGGCACTGGGGGGCCTCACCTTGGCCCCGAGGAAGCCCTCGGAGAACAACATGATCTCGCAGATCTGCTGCAGGTCCGGCACAATCACCACCACCGGCCGGAAGAGAGCCTTCACCGACTCGGGTAGCTCTGTGCGGCCCGCGTAGCCAGGGTTCATGGTGATGAAGATGCCCATTCTGGAGTCCAGGGAGATCTCTTGCCCTTCAAACTAGGGGACAAGAGCAAAGGAAGGAAGGGTTAGGCTGCCGGCCAGCCTGCCAGGGGAAAGGTGGCCTGGGGAGCCGTGTGGCTACTCGTTTTCATGGATAAAAAGCAGACATCACCACCTGTGTCTTGCCCCTTCCTGGTGATAAATCCAGAGTCCTCGTGCTTATGACCTCAATGTTCTGGGGGGCAAGCCTCAGTCGACCCCCAAACTCTGATCCAAATACAGGGTCTGTCGACTTAAAAGTAGTTGATGTTGGGAAAGTGTGCAGCCTGGGGTTGATCTGAGGTGCTGCATGACCCCCATTGGATCACTTACTCCCTCTGAGTCTCCATCTCCTTCTCTGCAAGGTTGTAGCGATTAAATGAGACAACGTAGTCTAGAGCACCCAACCCATCACTTCGCACAATGTGGGATTTTCATTCATGTTAATTGTCACTTCTCTTCCCATTCCCACCTTTATCCCCATCTGGCTGCCTGAGTGTCACCCAGACCTTTCCCACCAGAATCCCACCTCAGCATCCTTTGAGAAACCAGCCTCGGAACTTCCCTGGTGGTCCAGTGGCTAAGACTTTGAGCTGCCAATAGAGGGAGCCTGGGGTTCGATCCGTGGTCAGGGAACTAGATCCAGGAAGCTACAACTAAGAGTTCATATGCCACAACTAAAGATCCTGCATGCCACAACTAAGACCTGGCATGGCCAAATAAATAAATAAATGTGTGTGTGTGTGTGTGTGTGTATATATATATATATATATATATATATATATATATATTTTTTTTTTAAAGAAACCAGCCTTTGTCTTCCAGGTGCTCCATGGACTGACAAAATACAGAAATCTCTATATTTTGAGTCTCTTTAACCTACAGTGAATTTCAACTATCTCAACTTTCCTCTCTACTAAGATTTTACTGCTTTGTTTCTTTCAATGGCCCATCAGACAGACAGAAAACAGAATTCTTATTTTTATGAGGCTCAGGATGCCTCTGACAGGAGGGCAACCCAGCAGGTAGCTGATGCTCCCTGAAGGATGGAGGCCGCTGTCTTATCTCCCAAGCTGCACTGAGACCACCGTCATCCATGCCTCAATGTCTCATGTGAGTCCTAGAGCATCTCCTGGAGATGACAGACAGGCCTGCTCTTAAAAACACAGCTTCTAGAAACCCAAATGCATTGCAGGTTCAATGTGTCTCCCATGGTAGTAGTAAGCTCAGTCCTAAAATGTTTCAGAACTAATGAATAGAAATCCATCTAGAACCTTCACTGGAATCCTCAAATGTTTAACAGGACCCACTTTATATAATCCTCTGACCACCAGCAACACTAAGGTCCAGGGAAAAAGCAGGTGGGGTGGCCTCAGAGGGGCCCATAATAGAGTCCTCACAGCCCAAGATGAATTTGGTTCCTAGATTTCCCAATGAGGCTCTGTGGGGCCTTGAAGGATGTATAGGAGTTTTAAGGTGAAGGAGAAAAAAATGGACAATTTCAGGCGATAGGGATGCATTTGGTGTCCCAGGGTCTGACATGTCTGTAGAGCAAGTGTCATAAAGTGACAAGGGTAGAGGGGCACGCAGGAGCAAGGACAGTGGCCAGAGGAATGGTAGAGCAGGTTGGGACCACAGAGGGCCTCAGGGTAGGGAAACGGTTCAGCCACTCTGGTCCCTGTTGTCAGGGGGCGCACCCTGGGCCACCTAAATTACATAAGATCACGTTTCTCCAAACTCTGATCCATTTTCATCTGATGTAACTTAATGCAGATGTCCCAAACTTGAGCCTACAAATGTATTGTTGGACAGGGAGAGATTAGTATAATCTCAAAAAAAAAAAAATTAGAATTGCCTTTTCACTTTAATTTTAATAACCTTCATTTTAAAAACCTTAAAAATCTTGATCATAGGACTTCTCTGGGGGTCCAGTGGTTAAGACTCTATGTTTCCAATGCAGAGGGTGTGGGTTCAATCCCTGGTCGGGGAACTAAGATCCCATGTGCTTCATGGTGTGGCCAAAAAATAAATAAATGTCCACAGAAATGGTTCTTATTGATCCAAAATGACATTAAAAAAAAACTTGGTCATTATAATGCCCTAACTTTACCAGGTCTAAAGGCAAAATTTCTTGTTCATTGCAATAATTTCTATCGAAGACATTCTGATTCAATGGAATCTTGATTTCTCTTAAGTCACTTTTTCTCAAATTTGGGAAGTCATTAAAAACATCTTTTGACCTTGAAAGAGGACCTTATACTTCATTTACTTGAGAATATAGCCCTACCTGTCACTATTAGTCATGTCTGTAATTTACTTTTTTGATTTATTTTTTGGCTACCCCATGAAGCATGCATCCAGTCCCATTTCTTCATGAGAAATAGATGGGGAAACAGTGGAAATAGTGTCAGACTTTATTCTTGGGGGCTCCAAAATCACTGCAGATGGTGACTGCAGCCATGAAATTAAAAGATGCTTACTCCTTGGAAGGAAAGTTATGACCAATCTAGATAGCATATTCAAAAGCAGAGACATTACTTTGCCAACAAAGGTCCGTCTAGTCAAGACTATGGTTTTCCCAGTGGTCATGTATGGATGTGAGAGTTGGACTGTGAAGAAGGCTGAGTGCCGAAGAATTGATGCTTTTGAACTGTGGTGTTGGAGAAGACTCTTGAGAGTCCCTTGGACTGCAAGGAGATAAAACCAGTCCATTCTGAAGGAGATCAGCCCTGGGATTTCTTTGGAAGGAATGATGCTAAAGCTGAAACTCCAGTACTGTGGCCACCTCATGCAAAGAGTTGACTCATTGGAGAAGACTCTGATGCTGGGAGGGATTGAGGGCAGGAGGAGAAGGGGATGACAGAGGATGAGATGGCTGGATGGCATCACTGACTTGATGGACGTGAGTCTGGGTGAACTCCAGGAGTTGGTGATGGACAGGGAGGCCTGGCGTGCTGTGATTTATGGGGTTGCAAAGAGTTGGACACGACTGAGTGACTGATCTGATCTGAAGCATTCAAGATCCTGGTTCCCCAACTAGAGATTGGACAGTGCCCATTGCATTGGGAGCTCTGAGTTTTAACCATTGGACCATCAGGGAGTCCCATGTCTGAAATTCTTAGATTATTACAGTACTTAATTATCAAAGATGCTGATCAATTGGGGAAACCCAATTATCTCCACATGAAAGCAGAAGTCGGGCAAATCTGCATCTAGGGGGAGCCTGGTCTGGATAGATGACTGTCCACTGTCACATGTTCCCATGCTGGGGAGGATCTGGGCCAGCTTCACACTTATCCTCACCTGGAACGTGGTTAACTGATGGATCAGAGCATTTCTTATTGTCTGAATCTGGGATGAGATGACTGACAACACAGAGGCATCAATGCGATTAAACTCGTCGAAGCAGCCCCAAGCCCCACACTGAGCGAGGCCCGAGAAGATCTTCCCGACGGCCTAGGACGAAAGGAGTGTCAGGACAAGGGCAATTTTCATCTTCAAAATCACAAGCGATCCACTTATGGATACAATTTTCTAAATTAAAAGCAAACGATGATTATCAGATTGGCAGAGATGCATTCAGCCAGCCATTCTACTAATGGATCTTCCTGACAAGAGTTCCAAGGCCTCTTGTGAAAGGCCTTTCCAGCTCCCAATCACAGGATTTCACAAATTAAGGATTTTTTTAATTTTTAAAAATGTTTATTTGAGTAGGGTTGATTTATGTTGTTAGTTTTTGCTGTACAGCAAAGTGAATCAGTTATATACATACACACACACATGCACACACACACACACACACATATATCTCTCCATTGTTTTTTAGATTCTTTCTCCTGTAGGCCATTACAGAGTACTGAGTAGAGCTCCCTCTGCTATACATCAGGCCCTTATTAGTAATCTATTTTATATATAGCAGTACGTATGTGTCAATTCTGATCTCCAATTTATCCCTCCCCCTCCGTAGTCCCTGGTAACCATAACTTTGTTTTCTACATTTGTGACTCTAGTATTTCTGTTTTGTAAAGAAGTTCAAAGATTTCAAAAATTAAGAATTTTAATGTAAGAAACTCAGATTTCTGGCTTCTCTTGAGATGTTGAAACATCCAGCAATACTGGGTCCTCTCTTCTTGGCAACAGTTGACCTAACCTGAACACCAGCGCCTCCTTCGTATGGAGCTTTGCCTTCCAGTTGGCCACAGACACCACCACTCTCTGTTGTATGTCTGCTGTTTACTCATTTACATTATCCACCCGACTCCAGTGGGCATTTAGACTGAGATGCTTGCTCTACATGTTGCTAACAAAGAAATACATCTAAGGTCCCAGACTGTGATGGTGAAAGGTTTCCCACCTCCAGCTGTCACTATGTCATTTCTTGGAAGCATATGAGATAAAATGCTTTCACCCATGTCCTCTTTGAGCTCTTGGCCTAGGAAGATGGCACCAGAAGTGATGTCAGGGTATCGATGGCTGTACCATCCTGAAAGCATCCCATCTCATCTGACCTTGGAAGTTAAGCAGAGTTGGGCCTGGTTAGTATTTGGATGGAAGAAGTGACACCAGATCCTTACTTTGTAATCCATGCCTTCACCACAGTTGGTTACGACACAGAGCAAGCCCAAGGCTTTGGCCAGGTCCTTGGTGGTCTCGGTTTTGCCGGTACCTGCTGGGCCAGCAGGAGCCCCACCCAGGTACATGGACAGTGCCTGTCAGAAGTCAAGTGCAAAACATGAGTTGTCTGCCATGGAAGGAAAGAGGTGTCAATGACCAGTTCATGACAATCTATGTGTAATATATAAATGGTAACAGACCAGCTCACACTTACTTTTCTGGCAGTGACCACTGACCTCCACTGACTACTCCACCCCCACCCCCTGTTATACAGGGACCAGTAAACCAACAACTCCACAATATGTTGGACTCTGTACCCACCCTGAGGACAATGCCTAGTAGTTCCCAGAGCTGAGGCTCATGGGAACATGGACATATGTGCAGGGAAGGATTCATTTTGCCCAAAGAAAGGTTTGGCCCTTTGTCTTTAGATCCTAGGAGCTGACCTCTAAGGCCCTGGAATGTTCTGCCTCAGAAGAGAGTCCTTGTTTATCTGGGGACCTCAGGCCACGCCGGACAGTCTAACAATGTGATTTATGGTGGAAGCCCTGGATCAACTTTGAGAGGGTCTGGAGACTAAGGTCAGTCACTTAGAGGGGTCAGTCTTGTATGCCTGACAAGCCCCTAGTTAAAACCCAAGGCTCAGTGGGCTTCCCTGGGCAGCAGAACTTCACACATAGTTGCTGGAGAAAATTATGCTGTCTGGACCACTGAATTGAACAGGAAACTGAAGCTTAGACTTGGTCTCTCCTAGACCCTGTCCCATTGCTGGACCTAGGTCTCCCTTCTCCCACTGCTGATTTTTATCTATATCCATTTGCTACAAAAACCATGTTGTTGCTGCTGTTTAGTTAAGTCGTGTCCAACTATTTGCCACCCCCATAGCCCACCAGGCTCCTCTATCCATGGGATTTTCCAGGCAAGAATACTGCAGTAGGTTGCATTTCCTTCTCCAGGAGATCTTCTTGACCCAGGGATTGAACCCACATCGCAGGCAGATTTTGTTTTAACCACTGAGCCACCTGGGAAGCCCTATGAAAACCATAACCATGACCACAAAGGCTGTACTGAATTCTGTAATTCCTCTTAGCAAACTATCGAAACTGAGGGTGGTTTTGGGGGCCACCAGAACTTGAAACACCCCAATCCCAAAAGGTAGCATGTATATCATATTCCAAATGGAACTTCTTTTACAGATTTGTAAAGAACGACCTTTACTAGCGAACCCTTTACTATCAACATTCGTTTCCTGGGGCTGCCAGAGCAAAGTACCCCAAATTGTCTGGCTTAAAACAACAGAAATGTGTTCTCTTACAGTTCTGGAGGCTAAAAGTCTGAAATTAAGGTGTGAGCGGGGCCACACTGCCTCCGAAGACTTTAAGGGAGGCTCATTCCTGGCTTCTTCCAGCTTCTGGCGGCTCCAGGCATCCCCTGGCATGTGGCTGCCTCTCTCCAGTCTCTTTCTCTGTCTTTACATCTCTTCCGTGCTTCTGTGTTCTCTCCTCTTCGTACACAGACATCAGGCATTGGTACTAGGGCTCTAATCCAGGATGTTATCACCCCAATCCTTAACTAATTCAATCTGCCAAGACTCTATTTCTAAATAGGGTCACAGCTGAGGTTCTGAGCGGACATGAATTTGGGGTGGGGAGGACACTGTTCAACCCAGTGCATGCGTGCTCAGTCATGACTGACTCTTTGTGACCCCCCACGGACTGTAGCCCACCAGGCTCCTCTGTCCATGGGATTTCCCAGGCAAGAATACTGGAGCGGTTGCCATTTCCCCCTCCAGAGGATCTTCCTAACCAAGAGATCGAACTGGCATCTCCTACCCTGGCAAGCAGGTTCTTTACCATTGAGCCACTTGGGAAGCCTGTTCAACCCAGTACACCATCAAAATTACTATCACACCTAGAGAAAAAAACACATAACCCCAGGTGAATGATCTCCACCAGAGCCAGGCCGCCAGTCACCTGGGTGAGCGTCAGGTAGATCCGGTCCGTCAGGGGTGTGATAACCAGCCGCCCATTCAAACCCATGTACTCGTAGCCATAGCTGAAGGTCCCCGTGCACTGGCGGATGTTCAGCTCATCAGGTTCCCGGTCCCAGTAAAAACGCAGCTGACTTTCCCATTCAAACTCCCGGGCCTCGAGAATGCTGGAAGGTGAGCAACAGGGGATAAGCGAGGAGGAAGAGAGCTGAGACGGAAGAGAAGGTAGACAGTGGGGGCAGGACGGAGAGATGCTGAGAGAGGCCTGAGGATGACATAGGACAGGTTTCGAGACACCAGTGCCCTGGGAGGTCCCCACCTGCCCCGGATGAAGGAGTCGACTATGTCGCGGGCGTGCACGTCTATGATGAGCACGGTGTTGTATTTCTTTCTGTCGTTCCTGCTTAAGTTCAAGGTGATCCGGGTGACCAGCTCGTCAATCTGCTTGTGCATCTTCTGGCCGTAGTTCTTCATGGCCTGCTTCTCCCCCTGCTGCACTTTGCGGAAGACATCTTCCACCTCCCAGGTCCACCACACCTGGCTGGCGGCCAGCACCACCATCCCTTGGTACATGAGCATCCAGTCGACCCTAAAGGAAAAGCGTGCCTTTATGAGATTTTCCCAGGATTGGAACTAAAAATGGTCTTGTTAAGAATCTATTTCTTCCGGGACTTTCCTTGCATACAGTGGTTAGAACTCCACACTTCCATGGAAGGGGGTATGGGTTCAGTCCCTAGTCAGGGAACTAGGATCCCACAAGCATGGCCCAAAACAAAACAAAACAAAAAAGAATATTTGTTTCATACAGATGGCCAACAGGCACATGAAAAGATGCTCAGCATCAATAATTACTAGAGAACTGCAAATTAAAACTACAATGAGGCATCACCCCACACCAGTCAGAACGGCCAGCATTAAAAAGTCTACAAATAATAAATTCTGGAAACAGTGTGGATAAAAGGGAACGCTCCTACACTGTTGGTGGGAATGTGAGTAGGTGCAGCCACTATAGAGAATAGTATGGCGGCTCCTCAGAAAACTAAAAATAGAATTACCCTATGACCCAACAATTCCACTCCTGGGCATATATCCAGAGAAAACTATAATTCAAAAAGATACATGCACCCTGATGATCATCGCAGCACAGTTTACAATAGCCAAGACATGGAAACAATCTAATACAATGGAATATTACTCAGCCATAAAAAAGAATGAAATATTGCCATTTGCAGCAACATGGATAGACCTAGAGATTATCACACTGAGTGAAGTAAGACAGAAATAGAGTCACAGACACAGAAAACAAACTTATGCTTACCAAAGGGGGAAGGGACTTAGGTAGAGGAGAATAAATCAGGAGTGTAGGATTAACAGATACAAACTACTACACATAAATAAGCCACAAAGATTAACTGTACAGCATAGGAGATTATAGTCAATATCATGCAATAACCTATAAAGAAAAATAATCAGAAATATACATATTTATGTACATATTAATATAACTGAATCACTTTGCTGTACACCTGAAACTAATATAATATTGTAAATCAACTACACTTCCATTTTTTTTTTAATTTTTCTTTGATCTGGAATAGGGAAGACAAAGTAAGAGAAGCCAATAAACAAAGGAGATAAACCTCTTCTGGTTAGATAATAAAATACCAGGCCAACAGAGACATGCGCACGAACAGTTACAGGAGCATGACTGTAAAAGAAGCCGGATCACTTGAAAGATGTGTTTTTACAGATGTTTAAAAGTTATTTAGTATGATAGGCATATTATAAGAGGGATGGTGTGGGGAGGGAGGGGGGAGGAGGGTTCAGGATGCGGAATACATGTATACCTCAGGCGGATTCATTTTGATACATGGCAAAACCAATACAATATTGTAAAGTTAAATAAAATAAAAATAAAATTTAAAAAAAGAATTTTTAAATTTTTTAAAATTCCAACAAAAAAATTGATTATCTCTGACCACACCTCCATGCTTCCTTGCTATAATTTCCTGAGTGTCACTGGGCACTCTTTTCGATTCTCATACAAACCTATATAAAGACACATAAATGGGGAGAAGGGGGTGTGAGGGCTGTTTATCCAAAACTGGCATCTGGCAACACAAGCTACACTGCACCTTGCTTCTCTCATTTACTAGTTCCAACGGGCTTGCGTCTCAGTTAGACATGCAGAGCATTTACGCTATGGGAATTGACATACGCTCCAAATCAAAGTTTTTCTTCTCAGAGAGCTAGTTTACCAATACACCACTGAATGTATCTATATACACCCAATTACATAAAGAGATAAACCCATTTTTTATATGGCACAGAACCAAGAAAAAGCAGGATCCTAGTCAAATACTATGCTCTGTCCTAATAATTCATTAAATAGACAGTTTCAGTTTGCAAAATCAAAAAGGCAACATGCAAAACCAAGAGGACAGTGTTCCCATAATAATAAAGACTTTGTATCGGCATAAAGGCCCTGCCAAATGTACTGCAGCTCTCCTGGGAAGCTATCCAAAGATGCTCTGTGTGCTTCGGGTTCAACCACAGAGTAAAGCCAGCCCTCTTAGTGACTAGGGCTAGGCATGGTTTAGCTCGGTGCCTGGAAGCTCTGAGGCCACAGAATCAAAGAATGATTGAAATTCATCAGCTATTCTAGAAACAACTTTGCCGTTAACCTACACATGGAGTCCATCTTAATGAACGCCTGGTTTCTGGGGAGTCACTGCTGCTGCTAAGTCACTTCGGTCGTGTCCGACTCTGAGCGACCCCACAGATGGCAGCCCACCAGGCTCCTCTGTCCCTGGGATTCTCTAGGCAAGAATACTGGAGTGGGTTGCCATTTCCTTCTCCAATGCATTCACTAGGTTCTCACATTTGAGCTCAGAATCACCTGGGATTTTGTGAAAACCCAGTTCCTGGGGCCCTACCCTGAGAGTTTCTGATGCAGAAGGTTTGAGGTGGGGCACAGGAAATTGCATTTTGACCAGGTTCCTATGGGCCCTGATGATCCCAGTCCGTGGACCACAATTTGAGAAGTGCTGTACACAGTAATCCTTAAAGAACACAGGTATCCATCAGCTAATTTAGCTATGGCAGGGAAAGAAAACCTGACATTTGAAATGTCAGTCAATCTACTCTACACCCTGAAAATTGATCCCTTATTACCATTAATATAATAAAGTAACACAATCACATTTACAATCCTACCTGGTTTTGTCTTCACAGTATCTAAAAATAGCCTCTTTGGTAATTAGCCTGTTAGTTCTTCGCATTTCGTTCAAAACTGCTGTCATCCAGTCCTCCACACGCCCCTCAGCCCGGATGATCTTCCGGAACTCCATGACTTCTCCTTCTGCTGATATCATGGCCGATACCAGTTTTTCTCCACTGTCCCCGTCATGAAACCTCAGCAGTGCTATGTTGTCATACATCTGCAATACAGTGGGAGAATCCACCCTGTAATACCTTCACTGGGTTCTGGAATCAGAGAACAGCCTGCAGTGCCTCATTACTCATCAGGGCTGCCAGGATGCCAGCAACAGCATCAGAGACCACACACCAAATAGGTATCTCTTTACCCAGTGACAAACGTTCATTGGGTACTTTCTTTTATCTGCACTGTGAAAAGGTCTGAGATGGGTTGAACAAAAACAAAAAAAAAGAGAAGATAGGTTCTCTCCCCACACTTGAGATTCTAGGGTGTACACTGGGATGGAGAGGTATCCGGACACATGGACCAGCTGAACACAGGATGAGCGGAACAGCATGGTGATTAAACACTCTAGGGCTGAGGAATTAGAGACGTCCCAGGAACGAGGAATGAAGACCCCCACTGTCCATTCAGGTGTCTTTGACCAACTTGTTTCTCCTCTCTCCGCCTGAAATAAACATAATTATAGCACCTACAAAATGCAGTCAAAGGATCAAATCAAATAACGTGCGTGAAATGTCAGCTCCTCATAGGCTTGGCATTTGCTGGCTATCCTCATTGTTACTAATCAGGGTAATATTCAGGGAAATGAGTCTTTTAGAGCCCATTAGATAAGGCAAGGCACTCTGCAAATCAGACAGGAGGACAGAAAGCAACAAGCTTTAAAAAATAAAATCAGAGGTTTACAAAGGAGCTACCAATAGCCAAAGTACTTCTAACAACACATTTTTCTACAACAGTAGAATATGTGTTTATGAAAGCAGAAACAGAATAAAAGCCTTCTCCCTGTGAGAAAGGAAAACATGCAGTCAGACTATATCTCATACTTTGAAAGGAAATCAGCATTAATTAAAGAAAACACAGCATATTAATCTTGCTTCCCAGGTGGCACTAGTGGTAAAGAATGCATCTGCCGATGCAAGAGACGTTAAGAGACTCCGGTTTGATCCCTGGGTAGGGAAAGTCCCCCATAGGATAGCACGGCAACTTCAAGTATTCTTTCCTAGAGAATCCCCACGGACAGAGGAGCCTGGTGGCTACAGTTCTTGGGGTTGCAAAGTCAGACACCACGGAAGCAACTTAGCACACAGGCATGTATGCAGTGTATTAAGCAACTGATCCTCAGTACTTCGTTTATTTGAAATAAAGTAATTGCTCTACAGTGTTCTCCATCGTGGATGATTTTGCCCCCAGGGACACTCAGCACCGTCTGGAGACGTTTTCAGTTTTCACAGCTGGAGAGGGATGCTTCTGGCATCTACTGGGTAGAGGCCAGAAATGCTTCTAAACAACCTACAATGCACAAGACAGCCCCCACCCCTGACATAAACACACACACACACACACACACACAGAGGAAAAAACTGTCTGGCCCAAAGAATCCAGAAAGATTCCACATGCCATGGAGCAATAAGCCCGTGCACGACAACTACTGAGCCCATGCTCTAGAGCTCTCAAGCTGCAACTACCGAGCCTGTGAGCCGCAACTACCGAAGCTTGTGTGCCTACAGCTTGTGCCCCACAACAAGAGGAGCCACTGCAATGAGAAGCCTGCACAACATAACAAAGAGTAGCTTCTGCTTGCTGCAGCTATAGAAAGCCTGCAAGTGGCAATGAAGACCCTGCATAACCCAAAATTAATTAATCAATTAAAAAGTCATTAAATGTATATCATAACTGACTCTCTGCTGTACACCTGAAATGAACACAACATTGTGAGTCAGCTACGTGCCAGTAAAAAAATAAATATCTCAACCGAGATGCCAATAGTGTCAAGGCTGAGAAACCTCTAGGCTGATACTAAACATAGAGCTTTGATGAGCTGACCAAAGTTTATTCCTGGCGCTGCTCTGATTCTCTGTCGTAAGAGATGGTTTTGTCTGTTGTATTTCCTGCCCTTCAGTATCACTCACGGATCACGTGCATTTATGTAAAAGTATGAAAACACAGGCTGGAAGGAATTACATCAAAGCCATGATAATGGCTGCCTTTTGAAAGTGAAAGAAGAATTGTGAACGGGGATGAAACAAAGAGTATGTCAACTTTATCTCCGTAATTTTATCTTACAAAAAAAGAGACAAAACAAATATGACTAACTGGTAACAAGGGTGTCAATTCTGGGGAGTAGATACGGTTCTTTAGCCAACATCATCAGGCAGGCACTGTTCAAAGTACTTTACAAACATTAACTCATTTCATCTTTATCTTTATAAATGTGTAGAATTGGAGTTATCTGAATGTACAGGTAAGAAAGCTGATGACCAGAGAGGTTAAGTCACTTGCCAAAGGCCACACAGCAAATCCATGTAGAGCCAGGATTTGAACCCAGACAATCTAGCTGGATGTGCTGGACCACTATCCTGCATGGTCCCTCTGGCTATTATATTTGTCCTCGTATATTTCTGCCTTGTTTCAGTTTCTCAAAAAATGTTGTTTGGGGGAGTGTGGAAAAAGAGCAACAAATAGCAGCTCAGTGCTGGTGTGACTTCAGAGTACAGTGGATGTCATCAGATTTATGTTTTAAATAAAAACCCCAGCAGTGTTCCACAATCTTGGACTTCCGAGTTGAACCCAGCTGTGTAGCAGACTCAGATGAGCTGCAATTACAGAGCTTATGGGAACACTTCCACGGGAGCCCCGGGGGGGCCAACCTTGATCATGTGCTCCTGGACGCAGAGCGGGTCGCTGTTCCCCAGGATACTGAGCAGCTCGTCATCGGAAATGAAGAAGAACCTGGGGAAGGCGTTCCTCTTGGAATCTAAGTAGTCGTTCAGGCTCTTCTGGCACTTCTCCAGGCCCTCGCTGATGTTCTGCAGGTCATTGAGGCGGTTGGGGGCCTCACAGCATCTCTTGATCACAGGGTCTTTCAAAGTCTCGCTCATGATCTGGATAAAGTCAAGAGGACAACTGTCAATATGGATGGACCTAGAGAGTGTCATACAGAATGAAATAAGTCAGACAGAGAAGGGGAAATATCATATGGCATCCCTTATATGTGGAATCTAAAAAGAAATGATACAGACGTATTATGCGTGCATGCAAAGTCACCTCAGTTGTATCTGAACTCTTTGCGACCCCATGGACTGTAGCCTACCAGGCTCCTCTTTCCTTGTGAATTCTCCAGGCAAGAATACCAGAGTGGGTTGCCATTTCCTTCTCAAGGGGAATCTTCCTGATCCATGGATCAAACTCGGGTCTCTTATGTCTGCTGCATTGACAGGTGGGTTCTTTACTGCCTGAGAAGCCCCAAACATGAGTTGGCTGCTCATACTAGAGAATACAACGGCATCACTGAGCAGCAAAGCACTGGGGCTTTGAGGTCAGGTGGGCTGGGTGACGATCCTTACCCCACTAACCGCTAGCGGCAGTGCCCACTGGTACCACCCTTTCAGGAAAGGACTTTAAGATGACCATAGTCTTTCATGGGTAATTTACTTATAAACAATAATAAGATATTAATCCTAAAAATGGAAAAAAAATCTTCAAATTATTTTTGAATGCAGAGTTTCACTTCAAACAAGATGTCCAGTTACTAGACAGTAAATCAACTAATGTCAGTCCACTCACTGAGACATTATATAAAGTCATTGAAATGTTTTCAGATGATTTCGTAATACGAACTATGTTTCTCACAATATGAAGAGAAAATTATAAGATGAAATTATACAAAATATCGGGCTTCTCAGGTGGCTCAGTGGTAAAGACTCCACCTACCAGTGCAGAAGCCAGAGGAGGTGGGTTCGATCCCTGGTTTGGGAAGATCCCATGGAGGAGGAAATGGCAACCCATTTCAGGTATTCTTGCCAGGATAATCCCATGGACAGAGGAGCCTGGCAGGCTACAGTCCATGGGGTCACAAAGAGTCAGATACAACTAAGAGACCGAGTATGCACACACACATACAAAATATCATTACAGTTGTGTTCTTAAACCCATATACATAGGAAAATAGTATATATTAAAGATGATGAAACTATGGAAGACACATCTTTTCCTTCCCTCCTACATTTCCCCAAGGTTTTTAAATAACTACTACTTTTATGATAAAAAGTAAAAATAAAAAAGTTGTAGTGCCTTATGCTGGTGGCTTAAGATCAAACAGAAATTCTTACTGAAGAGATTAAATTCACATACAATGACAGAAAAAATTCAGAAGCTACAAATAGACCAAATACTACTTGTAAATACATAAGTCAAAGTATCTCTGATTACTGTCCATCTTTCAAGACTAAAATAGAAGCCAGTCACTTGCCCTTTTAAATACTCTGTCGATGTTATCAAACTTCTTTGCTTCATCTGGAAGTTGTGATCTGATATCTCCACCAATAAAGATGCTTTCCAGATACATCCATTTTCTCTGAACCAACATCCAAATCTATAAAGGCACAACATTATCATCAACACAGGTTCCCAGGTGCCTCAAGGTGTGTATGGCAAAATCCCACCCTAACTCGGGACAGATTTAAATCAATTCAGGTCCAGAGAATTTCCATGCAAGAGGGCAGAGTAAGTGCATATGGAGGCTTAGTTGCCAAGTTGTGTGTGTGCAGCCACAAAGACCCAGCACAACCATAAATAAATAAGTTATTTTTTCAAAAGAAAGCAAATGAAGGAAGCCCATGCCTGACCACACTCTTAACCAGTGAACCAGGCCTGGCTTCATCCCACCCCCAAGCTTTCGGGTGTAGCTATATTAATACAAGGTGCCTGCCTGTGGTCTCAGGACAAAAACAAGGCTGTCTCACAAAACTGGTGAAATGAGCCTCGGTGGCTCACAGAGGTCTGGACACAAAGCAGGAAAGCCCCAAACCAACTAACGTAAGACCTGGTTGGGTGCTTCCCAATACGATGGACTAGGTTGGGAAAACTGCAAAAATACTCATCAAAGTGAAATGAGCACAGACAAAAAAAAAAAAAAAAATGTGTGCAAGATGGACTTAAAAAAATCAAAATCACACAGAGAAAAACCCACTACCCTGTGAAAGAGAGTCTCCCCTAAAAAGAGGAAAATTCTAGTTTGAGAAAATAAAAAATAGGAGGAAATCAGAAAAGGGTTTTAAATATATTTAAATTCTTCAATGTGATATAGGAGATGAAAGCATTCTTGCAACAAGAACAGGACGGTATTAAATAAGAACAGGGGTACATGAAAAAGCACCAATGAGGAGTCTTGTTAGTTAAAAATGCATTCATTGAAATAAAAACTCAGATTCACTCCTCTAATTATGCATCCCTCCCCTCAAAATAAATCAAAGAGGATCATTAGTTTCTGAGCACAAAATTGTCTCACACAGTTTCTTTCTATGAATCAGCTCCTTTCCATCTTTTGTGTCTCTTTTCTCACCTCAATGACTTCCCCTATGAGAGACAGTGTTTTTTCCCATTTGTGAACTGTCTGCAGGAAAGGTCCCACAAATCTGCTTCCTGAGATGCTTTGCAGGTTGAAAGTGTTGTCATCCAGGCACTGGATGATATCATCAACAGACCCCAAGATATAGCCTCGCTCCTGGGTGCCTTTGTAATACTTGACCACATTAAATTTCATATTTTCCCATGTGTCCAGGATTTCCTTCACAGCCTAGTCAGGAATATGAAAAGAATGGTTCAGGAACATGGGCTGAAAAAAACAACCCAACTCAACAGCAGCTTCCTGAGTTTGCCATGGATCAGCTCCTCAACCCAGAGTTCTAGGTCAGTGTTTCAGATAAGCTGGCAATTCTAGTTGTCAGTTACCCCGTTCTTGCTCTGTGCCAGGTAAGCACATGCTATACACCATCTCCTCTAGTCCCCCCCGCAAGGGTGGGATTATTATTCTCCACACTTTAGCAGAGGTGGGGGAACTGGGAATGGCTTGCCACGTTCACTCAGCTGAACATCAGAGCCAGGGTCTAAATTCTGTAATTGGCCTCCAATCTGCATGCTCATGAGATCCTGTCTCTGTGTTTACTGCTTAGCAAGAAGATCAAATTACAAAATATTTGTCTATTTTTCATGGCATGTTCAAACACCACCTGTCAATAATTATAGGTATGTGTATATATACACAGATGTGTGTATATATGTGCATGTGTGCATATGTATCTGTGTACATCATGTGTATATGTGTGTGCACATATGTACATGCATGAGTGTGCATGTGTGAGTTATATATGAGTGTTTATGTACACATTTATGTGTGCATATGTGAGTGCATGTATGTATATGGGCATAGTACTCATGTACATGTTGGGGTGTGTGTGTGTGTTTTTATATTTCTGTAGTGTGTATGTGCAGAGAAGGCAATGGCACCCTACTCCAGTACTTTTGCCTAGAAAATCCCATGGACAGAGGAGCCTGGTGGGCTTCAGTCCATGGGGTCGCTAAGAGTCGGACATGACTGAGTGACTTCACTTTCACTTTTCACTTTCATGCATTGGAGAAGGAAATGGCAACCCACTCCAGTGTTCCTGCCAGGAGAATCCCAGGGACAGGGAAGCCTGGTGGGCTGCCGTCTATGGGGTCGCATAGAGTCAGACATGACTGAATCGACTTGGCAGCAGCAGCAGCAGTGTGTATGTGTGGAACAGACTGGTTCCAAATAGGAAAAGGAGTACATCAGGGCTGTCTATTGTCACCCTGCTTATTTAACTTATATGCAGAGTACACCATGAGAAATGCTGGGTTGGAAGAAGCACAAGCTAGAATCAAGATTGCCAGGAGAAATATCAATAACCTCAGATATGCAGATGACACCACCCTTATGGCAGAAAGTGAAGAGGAACTAAAAAACCTCTTGATGAAGGTGAAAGAGGAGAGTGAAAAAGTTGGCTTAAAACTCAACATTCAGAAAACAAAGATCATGGCATCTGGTCCCATCACTTCATGGGAAATAGATGGGGAAACAGTGGAAACAGTGTCAGACTTTATTTTGGGGGGCTCCAAAATCACTGCAGATGGTGACTGCAGCCATGAAATTAAAAGATGCTTACTCCTTGGAAGAAAAGTTATGACCAACCTATTCAAAAGCAGAGACATTACTTTGCCAACAAAGGTTCGTCTAGTCAAGGTTATGGTTTTCCCAGTGGTCATGTATGGATGTGAGAGTTGGACTATGAGGAAATCTGAATGCCGAAGAATTGATGCTTTTGAAGTGTGGTGTTGGAGAAGACTCTTGAGAGTCCCTTGGACTGCAAGGAGATCCAACCAGTCCATTCTGAAAGAGATCAGCCCTGGGGTTTCTTTGGAAGGAATGATGCTAAAGCTGAAACTCCAGTACTTTGGCCACCTCATGCGAAGAGTTGACTCATTGGAGAAGACTCTGATGCTGGGAGGGATTGGGGGCAGGAGGAGTAGGGACGGCAGAGGATGAGATGGCCAGATGGCATCACTGACTCGATGGACATGAGTCTGAGTGAACTTCGGGAGTTGGTGATGGACAGGGAGGCCTGGCGTGCTGCAGTTCATGGGGTCACAAAGAGTCGAACACGACTGAGCGACTGATCTGAACTGAACTGAGTGTGTATGCGTATGTGTGGATATATGTTTATATGTGTACATGTGTGGATATATGTGTATATGCATTTTTTTTTGGCCATGCTATGCAGCATGCGGGATCTTAGTTCCCCAACCAGGGATGGAACACGTGCCTCTGCAGGGGAAGCTCAGAGCCCTAACCACTGGACCACAGGGAATTCCCTGCATAGGCATTTCAAAGCATTAAAGAATGTACACTAAAATGTTAATAATTTATCTTCAGTTGGTGGAATTTAAGAGTGATTTGCTTATTTTCTCAGTTTTCTACCTTGAACACATTATTTCTTTAGTAAATAAGTTGAAAGTGAAACTATAATAACAATTAAAATACTTAACTGAGGCAGAAATTCTATTTCTAGAACAAATAATACTTTCTTATTCAAACATAACAGGTACCAGAACAAACAGGTTTTCTCTTTGAATAAAAAAAAATATCGTTTGTTTTTTTTTCTAGCCTGTATAATAACTAAAAATAGTCCTACCTTCTCAATGGCTATCTCCTTAATGGCCGACGTCACAATCTCATTGAGAACATCCGTGTGTTTGTGAAGTTCCATAGCAAACATGTTTTCCAAGGTGAATGTTTCAGTCATTTCAAAAAACACACCCGTTTTCTCCATAAGCTCTTTCCAATGCCTGAAGGTGCAACCACATCAAAAATCTTTATGTCTACTGAGTTTAGTGATGGGTTTAATTATTCCCTCTTCAACCAAGGGCTTCGCAGGTGGCTCAGATGGTAAAGAATCTGCCTGCAAGGTAGGAGTCCCGGATTTGATCCCAGGGTCAGCAGGATTCCTGGGAGAAGGACATGGCAACCCACTCCAGCATTCTTGCCTGGAGAATTTGACGGACAGAGGAGCCTGGCGGACTACAGTCCATGTGAAAGTTGTTCAGTCATGTCCAATTCTTTGCAACCCCATGGACTATACAGTCCATGGAATTCTCCAGGCCGGAATACTGAAGTGGGTAGCCTTTCCCTTCTGCAGGAGATCTTTCCAACCCAGGGATTGAACCCAGGTCCCCCGCATTGTAGGCAGATTCTTTACTAGCTGAGCCACCAGGGAAGCCCTTGGGGGTCACAAAAAATCAGACAGACTGAGCAACTAACACTTTTACTTTGCTTCCTTCAACCACAGGATAAATCCCTTTATAAACACTTCTTGTAATGGAATTTGGAAACATGAAGACATTATTGGAATTATATGTATGTCCACAGTTTTCCATAATCCCATTAGCTGCCAGAATTAAACCCAGGAAACAACATCTAGAACAGTGGTCCCCAACTTTTTGGCACCAGGGACCAATTTTGTGGAAGACAGTTTTTCCATGGATGAGGGGTGGGGAGTGGGTTATGGTTCGGAGATGATTCTCACAAAGAGCACGAGACCTAGATCCCTCACATGTGCAGTTTACAGTAGGGTTCACACTCCTATGAGAATTTATGGCCACCGGTGAACTGACAGGAGGTGGAGCTCAGGAGGTCATAAGAGCGATGGGGAGCGACTGTGAATATAGATGAAGCTTTGCTCGCTCGCCTGCTGCTCACCTACTGCTGTGCAGCGTGATTTCGATCTGGACTGGGACCAGTCCATGGCCCAGGGCTTGGGAGACCCCTAATCTAGAAGATACTTTCTTAAATGCCTCATCTTAATTACCACTTAAGAAAACACACTTTCATTTATTGATAAGTGTTTCTGCATGGTCTCTAGACAGGTGATCCCGGCCTCTCTGGATCACTCAGCCTATTTTATACCCTGTTGTAATTTACAAGCATGCTTGTGTTTGATAAATATTCAGCAATTACTAACTCTCTTCAGGTAGTGGGCTGGCAGCTGGGGGTTCAGAGTGGCTCAAAGGTAAGGCCTCTGCCCTCGGGAACACTGCTACCAACTTGGGGAGACAGGCAGTGATCGATACAACAAATCTACAAATTAAATAACCGCCAAATGTTTCAAGCATCGTGAAAAAAACACGACACGATAAAGAAAAGCAGCTACTTCAAACAGAAGGAACAAGACAGACACAGCACCAAGCTGCGCCGCTCTTCACCCAACCTGGCCTCGTCTGAAGGTTCACATTTGCCCACGTTTAAGGTCTGATGTATATGGAATGAACGTAATAAGGCAGCTAAACATGGCACTGGACAGGCAGAACACCAGGCACCCAGCATATAAACAGTAATAGGTTTTGTTGTACAAAGAGACGGTCAGGAAGGAGAATCCAGTTTTTCTCTCTCTCGTCCCAGGTCTAGCGTGGGAGTTGATATAGAAGAATTCCTGTGGTTGATAATTTCATGGGAACTTTACACGGAAGCAATATTATATAGAGAAATATCACTTGTATATTTCCAGCCCTGCGTTGCTGCTGGAATCTTGTTCTTTGTCATCAGATCTGAGCAAAGACACATCTCAGAGTAAAAGCTCCTCCACCAACCTGTCTCTTAGAGCCTCGTGCTTCAAGTCAAGAAGCAAAGGAATCGAGTCTTTGAAAGCCTTCATTTTCGATTCCAAGTGGTAGGCCACTGATAAATTTCGGACCTGACGGGGCAGCTTTCTGAGGGACCTGAGAAAACTTTCAATTCCTTCCTGGAGAAACTGAACATTCAGGTTGATCCAGAGTGTCTGAGACCATTCTTCCTTCGCCACCTGGAAATGAACAAGAAATGGTCCCATCAACAAGACCAGTCTGGAAACTTGAAGGTGGTCAGAAGGGAGAGCACAGTCTTAACCCTTGGGCATGCTCGCTTCTCTCCAAATATTAACATCCATCTCCCCACAACAGGAGGCTTGCCTGGTGGCTCAGTGGTAGAGAATCCACCTGTCAATGCAGGAGACGCAGGTTCAGTCCATGGCTGGGGAAGATCCCCTGGAGAGGGAAATGGCAACCCACTCCAGTATTCTTGCACAAAAATAAGGCTGTATCTGAGAATGTATGGGATCCAAAAATATGCCTTTCTTTCTTTCAGGGAAAACAGAAAAGCAGGATGTCAGAAATCAGTGTTTTTAACTCAGGGAATCACGGGGGTCTTAACATATGCATTTCATTCAAGCGCTGTCCTTTTCTGACAAAAGAAGCTAAGATTACAAAATACCAGCAACTTAGATACTCCTGCTTAGTTATCATAAAGAAAAGACTTTGTGCTGTAGCTTCCTGAGATTGAATGTAAAAAGTACTATCTTACATACAAATTATACCATCTTGGGTGGTTGGCATTTGCAACCTGTGACATCCAGGCTTGACAGAGTTGCTTGAATCATGAAACATGTTTGACAGGAAATGATGGGAATTCATGTAATACGTGTCCGGTGATTTCTGTTTTTAATTTTTATGGGCGTGTAGTTACTTTATGATGTGCGTGACGTGTTATATTTGTGTGTTAGCTGTGTTGTTTAGTTGTGTTAGTTTCACTGTACAGTAAAGTGAATCACTATATATATATATACATATATCCCCCCTTTCATGGATTTCTTTCCCATTTAGATCACCACAGAGCACTAAGTAGAGTTCCCTGTGCTGCACCGTACATTCTCGTTAGTTTTCTGACTTATACATAGGATCACCAGTGTATATATGTCAATTCCATATATGTCAATTCACCCCACCCTCCTTCTTTCCCTCTTGAGTCCATGTGTTCCTTCTCTAGAGACACTAGAGAAAGCCTGTGCGCAGCAACAAAGACTCAGGGCAGCCAAAAAATAAATAAATGAGAAAACTGTTTTAATTACTTTGACCTCACATCCCCTTCACCCACCAGTCCTCATTTCTCTGCTTCTCTTTGTGACAAGACTCACTGGAAACATTGCCTATACTTGGCGTTTCTAATGCCGTTCTCCCCATTCTCTCTGTTTCTCTGAAGCTTTATGGAGAGTTTGCCAGTGTACGATAAAGCTGCATGTATTTCAAGTGTACAACTGACATGTGTGCACATCTGTGACACCATCAGCTCCATCTAGATAATTAACGTATCCATCACCATCCACCTCAGTGGTCTCCTCCTGCCGCTCTGTAATCACCCCCTCCCACCCTCTCCTTCCACCCCACCTCTAGGTAACCACTGACCTGCTTTCTGCCAGGAATATGTACAGTGGAAAGCAGGACATTCATAGTGTTAGGCAGCCATCACACACCCATCAGGTTCTAGAATTCTCTCCACACCCCAGATGGAAACCTCGTACCCATTAGCAGTCAACCCCCCATCACCTCCTCCCAAGATCTAAAGTGCGAGTTTCTCTGAAATCTGCCCAGGCTCTTTATGACTATGACCTCAAAGTCCACTGAGCCACATTCCCCCCATGGAGACCAAACCTGCGGGTGGATGCTTACCTTCAGTCCTTCATAGAGCTCGTAAATCACCTTCAGTCCGCTCATTTCCTTCTGCACTTTGAGCAGCTCTGGGTACATCGTGATTGGAAGATCAAAAAGCTTCTCAGCATTAGCTAGCTCCTGACGGTTCTTTTCATGTTTCATCAGCTCTTTATCGAAAGTGGCTAAAAGTTCTACTCCTAATAAATAAGTAAATAAATAAATTCACACTCAGTAGTGAAGAATTCACCTGCTAACGCAGGAGACTCGAGTTCAGTCCCTGAGTTGGGAGGATCCCCTGGAGAAGAAAATGACAACTTACTCCTGTATTCTTTCCTGGAGAATCCCATGGACAGAGGAGCCTGGTGGGCTACAGTCCATGGGGTAGCAAGAGAGTCAGACACAATTTAGTGGTTAACAACAACATAGTCAATTCATAATGTTGTGTGACCTTCAGTGCATAGCAGAATGATTCGGTTACACGTATATCTATTCTTTTTCAGATTCTTTTCCCATATAGGTTACCACAGAGTATTGAGTAGAGTTCTCTGTGCTATACAGTAGGTCCTTGTTGATTATCTATTGTATGGATAGTAGTGAATACAACCCCAAACTCCTAATTTCTCCCTCCCCTGACCGCCTTTCCCTTTTGGTGACCAGAAGTTTGTTTTCAAAGTCTGTGACTCTGTTTTGTAAATAAGTTCATTTTTAATATATACTTTTTTTTGATAGATAAGATGTGATTTGTTAGCATAGGGTGCTTGTATAAAATTCAAAAGCAGGCAGGCAAGTGTTAGAATACATACAGTCTCAAGGTATACAAAACTGAATCAGAAATCATGAACAATATGCAAAATTATCACGTCAGCCATACAAGCCAATTGGGAAGACAAATGTAGAATGACCAGACTTTATCTCTCCATCATTCTAACTAAAACCAGAGGCCAGTTACTGCAAGCTCCTCCAGTGAGAAACTTCTGTCTCCTAAGCATTCTTGCTCTAAGTGGTCTCAACTTGGGCTTCAGATTAGGATCCCCATGGGAGCTTTTAAAAACTTTGATGTCCAGGGGCTTCCCTGGTGGTCCAGTGGTTGAAAATCCGTCTGCCAGTGGAGGGGACACAGGTTTGATCCCTGGCCCAGGAAGATCCCACACGCTCCAGAGCAGCTAAGCCCACGGGCCGCAACTACTGAGCCCACGTGCTGCAACCACTGAAGCTGGTGCACCTGGAGCCCGAGCTCCTCAACAAGAGGAGCCCCCACAACGAGAAGCCCGAGCACCACAACCAAGAGGAGCTCTCGCTCGCCGGAACTAGAGCAAACTCACCTGCAGATAAAAATTAGAAAATAATCATATATAAATTTTTAAATGTTTTTAATCCTTGATGTCCAAACCATCCTTGAGATCAGTGGAATCAGACTATGTGAACCTGGTCCCCAGGGAGCAGTGATCTTTAGAGATCCACAGAGGAACCCCGTGTACAGGCAAGCTTACAAACCACCACTCCACCCAATCTCCCCACAAAATTCTTAAGCAGAATGTCTACAAATGCCCCAGTAAGACCAATGTGGATATCCTTACCTCTATCAAGATCTTCACCTGCAGAACCAGGGCCTTCACGATAAAACCGTTTTGCAAAATCCTCTATCTGCTGTCTGTAGTTTAGTATTTCACCTCGTGTAAGCTGAGGAAAGCAGGGTTGCTTTAATTGAGCCCACTGGGTATTTTTCAACATCTATATTCAGAAAGTGAAGCATTTAAAGGTACCTCTGTGAACATTCTCTTTATGCCTCCCAGAGCATGCTCCACATTCAATGACTCATTGAAAAGGTTTGACCACATGCTCTCAATATTGTCAACCAGTTCTTTCTCTGCATCAGAAGGCTTAAAAAAAAAAAAAAAAGAACAAATAATAAATGACAAGCAGGCTTGGAACTGAAATTTCTAGTCAAGGCTACTGTCCTGGGATTTCTGCATCTGGGTAACAGTAGAATAGGCCATTTGAACAGATATTGGTTGAATTATACAAATTAGATATTTATAATCCAAATAAAAATCAGAAGAATGTAATTTTTAAAAGAGATAGATAACGTAGGTAGGTAGAGAGATAGATAACCTAGAGAGATAAGTCATTCATAAAGTAAAACTGAGCTTCAAATCAACTTCATCTGATTTGAATAAGGTTATCTTGACCCATTAACACACCCAGCTGTGCTGTCAGAAGCAAAAATAAATCTCTTCTGATGAAACATAGCATCATGAGAGGCCTCTGATTCTCTTTACAATTTTTCATAAATGATGTCCAGAACTCAATCAGAAATAACAGAATGAAAAGGATATGAATGACTTGGAGGAAATCAAGAGACACACAGACAATATAAGCAGATAGTAATGGAGCTCTAAGATACAGAATCTTAAATGATTTTACTTAATAAAGAGAACAAAAGACAGAATTGAAAATTTTGACTTTAATTATAAAAATATAAATTTTGCACACTCTACAATTTTCTTTTTCCTTTGGAGGGCGTGAGGGAACCAAATTATTATTCTGAAAACATATAAATACAGGTCAAGAATCAAGGATTTAACCTACCCTTTTTATATAAACTGTATCTTAGGATAAACAGTTTTTAAGGAAAAGTTCCTCTTTTTGTTTTTATTATTTTTATTGAAGTATAATTGACCTACAATATTATGTTAGTTTCAGGTACACACCATAGAGATTCATTATTTCTATACATTACAAAGTGATCACCACTCCTGTGCATTTTCTTTTTTTTTTAACTCATTTGTTTATTTTTGGTTGCATTGGGTCTTAGTTGCGGCATGGGGGATATTCCTTGCCGTGTCCAGTCTCAGTAGTTATGGGGCATGGGATTAGTTGTCCCAGGGCATGTGGGATCTTAGTTCCCTGACCAGGGATCAAATCTGTGTCCCCTACATTGAAAGGCAGATTCTTAACCACTGGACCACCAGAGAAGTCCTCACTGTGCATTTTCTGATGAGAGAATCTCTAGCTTGCAGGCAAGGCTAAGGGGCAGTTGGGTGATGAAAGCACTCAAGTGATGAAAATGTTGAAATACAGATTGTATGCAAATGCTGGCTTATAACAGCTATTTGTTTCTCCCTTCTACTTTGTTTTCCCAGTGGACTCCTTTTTGTGTATCATGCGATGTGTGGCATGCAAAATTTCACATATAATTTCAAGGAGATTGAAACCTTCAACCCTCAAACTCATCCATGGGCTTTCTGAAGGTCTTTGAAATCCATGTTTAATAAACTTAAAGGCAACTAAACTATCATCTTCTACCAGTTTCTCTTATTGTCTTATCTCTCTCCCCCACTTTTTTCATTTTTGCAATAGTGCTTGATTTATTAAAGAAAATCAACATCAAGAAAAAAGAAAGGGGCTTTGGGGCTTCCTTGGTGACTCAGTGGTAAAGAATCCACCTGCCAAAGCCGGAGACAACGGTTCAATCCCTGGTCTGGGAAAGATCCCATGTGCCACGGGGCAATAAGCCCATGCACCACAACTAGTGAGCCTGGGAGCCGCAGCTGCTGAGCCCACATGCCACAACTATTGAAGCCCGCAAGCCCTAGAGCCTGTGCTCTGCAACAAGAGAAGCTGCCACCATGAGAAGCTCAAGCACCGCAGCTAGAGAGTAGCCCCTGCTTGCCACCATTAGGAAAAGCCCTTGCAGCAATGAAGACCCAGCATAGCCAAAAAATAAATAAATAAAGAGAACAGGCAATAAAGAAAAAGGGAAAGAAATAAAGAAAAGAGTTCACTTACAAAGAGCCCATACATCGCCATGGTGCGGTACCTCTCCTGCACGTCCCGGTATCTGAGTTCCATGACTAAAGATTTACTTCGGATTTCTGCGATGGTTGCAAGCACAAACTTGAGATCCTCGAGGGTACTGGGGCTCTTCTTCAGGTTTTTGTTCAGGGACTATAAAAGAAAATTCAAAGGAACACTAAATAAGCATAGGGGGAAAAAAATACAGTGCCAAATGAAGCCCTGACTTCCTTGAAATGAAAGCAGTTTTAGAGAAACCCTGGGGCTCTGTCCCACAATGGACAGTGCACTGGACTTTCAGAGAAGACCTAGGATCCACTACCTCTATCTCCTCGTGTAGGTTATTGAGTTCCTCTCTGGCTGAGTCATTGAGGAGTCTCCCGAGTGAAACCACCCAGGACTTGGCGTTTTCCTGCACGGTGTTAGCCAGGGGTCCGAGCTGAAGGCGGATGCAATGCTCATCCTTGATCAAGAGGTGATGCGTCACTTCAGAGGCGATCCTGGCGTAGAACTGCAACTTCTCATCATACGCAACACAGGGCGGCTTCTTGGCAGCAAATTTCTCCATCACAATGGCTTTGTCCAGTTTCCAGAGAGGTCGGTAGCGCTTCCATTTCTGCAAGTACTTCATAAGACTGACCAGAATCCTGTGGACATTTTGGGGGATCATAACAGCCTGCTCGATTATCTGAGGGTTCTGAGAGATATCATTGTAAAAGCTGATGGTAACAAGTTCTTCCTCCTCTCCCTTCTGTGGGGGGCATTCTATGCAGCTGCCATTCATCCAGCGAACAAAATGCTGACAAAATAAGAATCAGGGTGGGGCGGGGGCGGGGGGGAGACAGTCTTTTAGTATCTATTTTGCTCCCTTTGCACATGTCATAGGCTTCTCTGGTAGCTCAGTTGGTAAAGAATCTGACTGCAATTCAGGAGACTCCAGTTTGATTCCTAGCTAGGGAAGATCCCCTGGAGAAGGGATAGGCTACCCGTTCCAGTATTCATGGGCTTCCCTGGTGGCTCAGACAGTAAAGAATCTGCTCACAATGTGGGAGACCTGTGTTTGATCCCTGGGTTGGGAAGATCCCCTAGAGGAAGGCATGGCAACCCACTCCAGTATTCTTGCCTGGAGAATCTCCATGGACAAAGGAACCTGGTGGGCTATAATCCATGGGGTCGAAAAGAGTTAGACATGACTGTGCGACTAAGCACAGCACACAAAACAGTACATATCATATTCAGCAATAAGTCTTGCTAGTAAGGAACCATGGACAGTATGAACAGGTAAAATGATATGACACCAGAAGATGAGCTTCCCAGGTGAGAAAGTGTCCAAAGAAGCAACAGTTAGAACTGGACATGGAACAACAGACTGGTTCCAAATGGGAAGGGAGTACATCAAGGCTGTATATTGTCACTCTGCTTATTTAACTTATATGCAGAGTACATTATGCAAAATGTTGGGCTGGATGAAGCACAAGCTGGAATCAAGATTGCCCAGAGAAAAAGCAATAACCCCAGATACTCAGATGACACCACCCTTATGGCAGAAAGCAAAGAAGAACTAAAGAGCCTTTTGATGAAAGTGAAAGAGGTGAAAAAGCTGGCTTAAAATTCAACATTCAGAAGACTAAGATCATGGCACCCAGTTCCAACACTTCATGGCAAATAGATGGGGAAACAATAGAAACAGTGAGAGATTTTACTTTTGGGGGCTCCAAAATCACTGCAGATGATGACTGCAGCCATGAAGTAAGAAAAGATGCTTGTTCCTTGGAAGAAAAGCTATGACTAACTTAGACAGCATATTAAAAAGCAGAGACATCACTTTGCCAACAAAGGTCTGTCTAGTAAAAGCTATGGTTTTTCCAGTAGTCATGTATGGTTGTGAGAGTTGGACTGTAAAGAAAGCTGAGCACTGAAGAACTGATGCTTTTGAACTGTGGTGTTGGAGAAGACTCTTGAGAGTCACTTGGACTGCAAGGAGATTCAACCTGTCAATCCTAAAGGAAATCAGTCCTGAATATTCATTGGAAGGACTAATGCTAAAGTGGAAACTCCAATATTTTGGCCACCTGATGTGAAGAACTGACTCATTGGAAAAGACCCTGATGCTGGGAAAGATTGAAGGCAGAAAGAGAAGGGGACAACAGAGGATGAGATGGTTGGATGACATCACTCACTAGATGGACATGAGTTTGGGACAACAGAGGATGAGATGGTTGGATCACTCACTCGATGGACATGAGTTTAAGCAAGCTTTGGGAGTTGGTGATGGACAGGGAGCCTGGCATGCTGCAGTCCATAGGGTCACAAAGAGTCAGACATGACTGAGAAACTGCACTGAACTGACTGAACTGTACAACTGTGCTCATTTCACATGCTAGTATGATCAGATCAGATCAGTCACTCAGTCGTGTCCAACTCTTTGCAACCCCATGAATCGCAGCACCCCAGGCCTCCCTGTCCATCACCAACTCCTGGAGTTCACATAGACTCATGTCCATCAAGTCAGTGATGACATCCAGCCATCTCATCCTCTGTCGTCCCCTTCTCCTCCTGCCCCCTATCCCTCCCAGCATCAGAGTCTTCTCCAATGAGTCAACTCTTCGCATGAGGTGGCCAAAGTACTGGACTTTCAGCTTTAGCATCATTCCTTCCAAAGAAATGCCAGAGCTGATCTCCTTCAGAATGGACTGGTTGGATCTCCTTGCAGTCCAAGGGACTCTCAAGAGTCTTCTCCAACACCACAGTTCAAAAGCATCAATTCTTCGGCGCTCAGGCTTCATCACAATCCAGCTCTCACATCCACACATGACCACGGGAAAAATCATAGCCTTGACTAGGCGAACCGTTGTTGGCAAAGTAATGTCTCTGCTTTTGAATATGCTATCTAGGTTGGTCATAACTTTCCTTCCAAGGAGTAAGCATCTTTCAATTTCACGGCTGCAGTCACCATCTGTAGAGATTTTGGAGCCCAGAAAATTAAAGTCTGACACTGTTTCCCCATCTATTTCCCATGAAGTGATGGGACTGGATGTCATGATCTTTGTTTTCTGAATGTTGAGCTTTAAGCCAACCTTTTCACTCTCCAATTTCACTTTCATCAAGAGGCTTTTTAGTTCCTCTTCACTTTCTGCCATAAGGGTGGTGTCATCTGCATATCTGAGGTGATTGATATTTCTCCCAGCAATCTTGATTCCAACTTGTGTTTCTTCCAGTCCAGCGTTTCTCATGATGTACTCTGCATATAAGTTAAATAAACAGGGTGACAATATACAGCCTTGATGTACTCCTTTTTCAATTTGGAACCAGTCTGTTGTTCCATGATCAGTTCTAACTGTTGCTTCCTGACCTGCATACAGATTTCTCAAGAGACAGATCAGGTGGTCTGGTATTCCCATCTCTTTCAGAATTTTCCACAGTTTATTGTGATCCACACAGTCAAAGGCTTTGGCATAGTCAATAAAGCAGAAATAGATGTTTTTCTGGAACTCTCTTGCTTTTTCCATGATCCAGCTATGCTATGCTTGCTGCTGTCGCTCGTCGTTCCACTCTGTGCCCCCTGCGGAGCTCACCGGCTCCCCCGTCCCTGGGATTCTCCGGCAGTCTGTGTTGCCATTTCCTCTCCATGCTGAGTGTGGTGGTCGCTCAGTCCGCCCCCCATGATCCAGCAGATGTTGGCAATTTGATCTCTGGTTCCTCTGCCTTTTCTAAAACCAGCTTGAACATCTGGAAGTTCATGGTTCACATATTGCTGAAGCCTGGCTTGGAGAATTTTGAGCATTTCTTTACTAGCGTGTGAGATGAGTGCAACTGTGCAGTAGTTTGAGCATTCTTTGGCATTGCCTTTCTTTGAGATTAGAATGAAAACTGACCTTTTCCAGTCCTGTGGCCACTGCTGAGTTTTCCAAATTTGCTGGCATATTGAGTGCAGCACTTTCACAGCATCATCTTTCAGGATCTAGAATAGCTCAACTGGAATTCCATCACCTCCACTAGCTTTGTTCGTAGTGATGCTTTCTAAGGCCCACTTGACTTCACATTCCAGGATGTCTGGCTCTAGGTCAGTGATCACACCATCGTGATTATCTGGGTCGTGAAGATCTTTTTGGTACAGTTCTTCTGTGTATTCTTGCCACCTCTTCTTAATGTCTTCTGCTTCTGTTAGGTCCATATCATTTCTGTCCTTTATCGAGCCCATCTTTACATGAAATGTTCCTTTGGTATCTCTGATTTTCTTGAAGAGCTCTCCAGTCTTTCCCATTCTGTTGTTTTCCTCTATTTCTTTGCATTGATCACTGAAGAAGGCTTTCTTATCTCTTCTTGCTATTCTTTGGAACTCTGCATGCAGATGTTTATATCTTTCCTTTTCTCCTTTGGTTTTTGCTTCTCTTCTCTTCACAGCTATTTTTAAGGCCTCCCCAGACAGCCATTTTGCTTTTTTGCATTTCTTTTCCATGGGGATGGTCTTGATCCCTGTCTCCTGTACAATGTCATGAACCTCATTCCATAGTTCATCAGGCACTCTATCTATCAGATCTAGGCCCCTAAATCTATTTCTCACTTCCACTGTATAATCACAAGGGATTTGATTTAGGTCATACCTGAATGGTCTAGTGATTTTCCCTACTTTCTTCAATTTCAGTCTGAATTTGGCAATAAGGAGTTCATGGTCTGAGCCACAGTCAGCTCCCGGTCTTGTTTTTGCTGACTGTACAGAGCTTCTCCATCTTTGGCTGCAAAGAATATAATTGATCTGATTTCGGTCAGATGTCTGATCTGACATCACCATCTGGTGATGTCCATGTATAAAGTCTTCTCTTGTGTTGTTGGAAGAGGGTGTTTGTTATGACCAGTGCATTTTCTTGGCAAAACTCTATTAGTCTTTGCCCTGCTTCATTCCATATTCCAAGGCCAAATTTGCCTGTTACTCCAGGTGTTTCTTGACTTTCTACTTTTGCATTCCAGTTCCCTATAATGAAAAGGACATCTTTTTGGGGTGTTAGTTCTAAAAGGTCTTGTAGGTCTTCATAGAACTGTTCAACTTCAGCTTCTTCAGCATTACTGGTTGGGGCATAGACTTGGATTACTGTGACATTGAATGGTTTGCCTTGGAAACGAACAGAGATCATTCTGTCGTTTTTGAGATTGCATCCAAGTACTGCATTTCAGACTCTTTTGTTGACCATGATGGCCACTCCATTTCTTCTGAGGGATTCCTGCCCGCAGTAGTAGATATAATGGTCCTCTGAGTTAAATTCACCCATTCCAGACCATTTCAGTTCACTAATTCCTAGAATGTCGACATTTACTCTGGCCATCTCTTGTTTGACCACTTCCAATTTGCCCTGATTCATGGACCTGACATCCCAGGTTCCTATGCTAGTAAAGTTATGCTCAAAATCTTTCAAGCTAGGCTTCAGTAGTAAGTGAGAAGTTCCAGATGTATAAGATTGGTTTAGAAAAGGCAGAGGAACCAGAGACAAAATTGCCAACATTTGTTGGATCATAGAGAAAGCAAGGGAATTCAGAAAAACACCTACTTCTGCTTCATTGACCACTAAAGCCTTTGACTATGCAGATCACAACAAACTGTGGAAAATTCTTAAAGAGATGAGAGTACCAGATTACCTTACTTGTCTTCTAAGAAACCATTATGTGGGTCAAGAAGCAACAATTAAAACTGTATTGGTTCAAAATTGGGAAAGGAGTATGTCAAGGCTATATACCTTCTCCCTGCTTATTTAACTTATATGCAGAGTACATCATGTGAAATGCTGGACTGGGTGAATCACAAGCTGGAATGAAGAATGCTGGGAGAAATATCAACAACCTCAGATATGCAGATGATACCTCTCTAATGGTAGAAAGTAAAGAGGAACTAAAGAACTTCTTGATGAAGGTGAAGGAGAAGAGTGACAAAGCTGGCTTGAAACTCAATATTCAAAAAACTAACATCATGGCATCTAGTCCCATCACTTCATGGCAAATAGATGGGGAAAAAGTAGAAGTAGTGACAAATTTTCTTTTCTTGGGGTCCAAAATCACTCCAGCCATGGAATTAAAAGATGCAAACCTAGACAGAGTATTTTTAAAAAGCAAAGACATCACTGCCAAAAAAGGTCCCGTTCGTACCAACTATGGTTTTTCCAGTAGCCATGTACAGATGTGAGAGTTGGACCATAAAGAAGGCTGAGCATCAAAGAACTGATGCTTTTGAACTGTGGTGCTGGAGAAGACTCTTGAGAGTCCCTCAGACTGCAAGGAGATCAAACCAGTCAGTCCTAAAGGAAATCAACCCTGAGTACTCTCTGGATGCTGAAGCTGAAGCTCCAATACTTTGGCCACCTGATGGGAACAGCAGACTCATTGGAAAAGCCTCTTATGCTGGGAAAGATTGAGGGCAGGAGGAGAAGGGGGTGCCAGAGGATGAGATGGTTGGATGGCATCATCAACTCAATGGACATGAGTCTGAGCAAACTCCAGAAGATAGTGAAGGACAGGGAAGTCTGGTGTGCTGCAGTCCATGGGGTCGCAAAGAATTGGACACAACTGTGGGACTGAACAACAATTCTACGAGCTGTCTTATAGATAATGAAACCCCCACCAGCTGGAAGACGTTAACAACGTGATGACCAGACTGTAGCTGTGACATGAGCTGCCACAATTCTGACAACCGGCCTCAAGGAAATGGGAAGAAACTGACCGTGGAACTGAAGATTAACTATACTTAAAACAATCAAGGTGACACTAGCCAGACCAACAATGACAATTTCAAAATGACTGTCAGAGCTGACTGTGCTGTTTCTGCATGGAGCCCCCTCCCTCTGTCCATAAAAGCTCTTTGCCCACTGGTTGTCAGTGGGGAGGGGGGTTAGGCCTTTGGACAGGTGTCCACCCTCCGCCACTCACCCCTCATCCCCATTACCAGCATCCAAAATAAAACAAACGTTGCTTTTCACCAACCTGGCCTCTTTAGCTCTTGAGAATCGAGCAGTCAGACCTGCATTCGGTAACTCTGGGTCATGTGCTGTCCACAGCTGGTGGGCCTAACTCTCTGCAACCAGGGACCGCCCGGGAAATAACACACAGTCCCGCCCTTACCTTGGTCATCTCCACACAGTTTCGGACACAGTGAACACACATTTTGTCAATCTCATTTGCATTGGGATGCAGAATGATCTCTGGCGCCGTCAAGATGGTTTCCGTTTGGAACAAAGGGACGTTTCCAAGGACTAAAGAATTAAAAGACTGCAGATTCCTAGGAGGGGTCAATAAAACAGATTCAGGACTCAGCAGAGTGAAGTAGATCCGACAGCACAGAGTCCTAACCACCGGACTGCCAAGGAATTCCCCCCACACGCTGCCTTTCCAATGTGTAATACGAAGATGAACTCACTTCAGGATGAGCTTTGTCAGGACCTCGTAGATTCTATTTTCCCAGTATTCATAGTAGGAGGCCAGCTTGGGGGCCTTGCCTGTGTTGGTGTGGATGACCAGCCCCTCAACTTTGGTCAGCAGAGGCCCAATGGCAAGATACCACCTGACCATGTGGTCCATGTCCTTGGCCCTTTCCCGTTCAATGTGCTCAAAGAACTCCTTGACGCCTGCAGCGGAAGACATCTGTGAAAGCTCATCACGGACACGGGAAAGGACATTACTCAAAAAGCAACCCAAACATGAGCTGTGTGTCTCTCAAATACGAAAGCAACCTCTAATCTTGACCAAAAGCAGAAAACAAGTCAAGACCATCCAAAGCAAGACACATCCAAAGCAAAAAATATATGACCACATGGGGCTGAATGCTGATTGTGCATGCTGTCTTTGGGCAATCTTCCTTGCCTTGAAATGCTTGTTAACTAGTCCTGAATTCCTTATTGACTAAGTCCAAGAATGTTTAAAATACCATTTGAACAAGTTAATGTGAGTCCATAAAAACACAGTTCACCTTCCTGTTACAGAGTTATTGACAAAAGAACCATTAATCTTCATAGACTCAGGAATCTGTAAAACTAAGCAATACATAAAACATGACAAAGAGTAAGAATTACCCATTATGTTTTCAAGTAACTGCCTGAGATCGTGAGGCATGGTTTTATTCCATTTGTGGAATAAAATGTGTGTGTGTGTACACAATCATGACCAAGAGATTTTTCCTCCTATAATCAAAAGAAAAAAGAAGCCGGATCTACCTGGGAGTTCGTCTTCACTTTTAGGTGCTGGATATTTAAAGAGATTTATGGACTCTATCAAAGTAAGTCTGGAAGAAATGTCATCTGCATTCTTATGAATCTGGTGGACAAGGGACTCAAATTTCCCAATGGCCTGTTTGCACCGAGTTATGTAGTCAGCAATACCTTTGGAGAAAAAGAACAAGAGAAAGATACTTGGCTTTCAACGCTTCCTTCCACATCCCTCCCACCAACAACTGTAATGTTAATACCACATCCCTTCACAGGAAGGACCCTGCTCCTTCCATCCCCTTATGTCTTCCAAGTGACAAAGACCCACTTGTTCAAGACCCACCCCTCAGGACTGGAACAAAGAGCGGGTGCTCAGAATCAACCAAACGATACATTTCTTCTGTTCACATGTTAGCATAATTGTATCTGAAGCACCATGAGGATAAAGAAGTCCAACTCTCTTGTCCTCTCTTTGCCATGGCAACCTGAACCCTCCACTCCATGCCACTGTGCCTACAGTCTCCTCTGCCCTGTTGCTTAGAAAAGTAAACAGCAAGAACATGCATAGTAAACCCGAATTAAGAATTTATGATTAATTGGGCAACAGCCTAAGCCTGTGATGTTTATTACATCATCGAATCCTTACAACAACCTATGAATAGGGTACAAAGATTATGCCCATTTTACAGATGAGGAAGCAGAGTCCCTGAGAGGTTGAGTCACGTGGGTGGAAACTAGATATTTAACCCAGGGGTTTTGCTCTGGAGTCCACGGTCCAAACACACATATTCTCTGTACAAAGGAAAAGGGAGAAAGAGGAAAAACGGAAATTACAAAGAAAAAGAAGATTTGGAGCAAGAGAAGAGAAGTAGGAGGAAGGGCAAAAAAGGGAAAAAAGGAAAAACAAAAATGCCTTGTTTATTTTTTAAAAAGTAAAGGAAGAAGAATGTACTTTTCCTATTCTTCCGGCTAAATACAGCTAAGACCATGAACATTATCCATAAAACAAGCATAAGACTCTGAAAGGGGGAGAGACAGCCAACTGAAATAGACTACCCCTGAGCCATAAAACAAACCTCAACAGATTTAAAAGAACTGAAATTATACTCAGTATGTTCTCCAACCACAATGGACTCAAATTATAAATCAGCGACAGGAAGATAACAGGGAAATCTCCAAACACTTAGAAACTAAATAACACACTTCTAAATAATCCATGGGTTGAGGAGGAAGTCATAAAGGAAGTTTTAAAAATACATTGAATTGAATAAAAATTAAAATACAACTATCAAAATCTGTGGGGCATAACTAAAGCAGTGCTGAAAGGGAAATAGTACCAAATGCATACATTAGAAAAGAGGGAAAATATCAAATCAATTAAAGTTCCCACCTCAAGAACCTTTAAAAAGAAAAGTAAAATAAATTCCAAATCAAGCAGAAGGAAATAATACAGATGAGCAGAAATTAATAAAATTGAACACAGGAAGACAACAGATAAAATCAATGAAACAAAGGGCTTCCATGAAACTAATCTCTAGCAGGACTGAAAAGAAAAAGAGAGAAGATACAAGTTAACAATGCCATGCCATGCTAAGTCGCTTCAGTCGTGTCCAACTCTGTGAGACCCCATAGACGGCAGCCCACCAGGCTCCCCCGTCCCTGGGATTCTCCAGGCAAGAATACTGGAGTGGGTTGCCAGTTCCTTCTCCAATGCATGAAAGTGAAAAGTGAAAGTGAAGTCACTCACTCATGTCCGACCCTTAGCGACCCCATGGACTGCAGCCCACCAGGCTCCTCCGTCCATGGGATTTGCCAGGCAAGAATACTGGAGTGGGGTGCCATCGCCTTCTCCAGAATTAAATAGGAGGGACCACTAAAGACAGGTATTATAAAGATAATAAGGGTACAATAAGAAAAACTCACAATGAATCTGACAAGTTAGAGGAAATGGACCACTTATTCGAAAAGCACAGACTACATGACACACCCTGCTACTGCTAAGTTGCTTCAGTCATGTCCGACTCTGTGCGACCCCATAGACGGCAGCCCACCAGGCTCCCTCATCCCTGGGATTCTCCAGGCAAGAACACTGGAGTGGGTTGCCATTTCCTTCTCCAATGCATGAAAGTGAAAAAGTGAAAGTGAAGTCGCTCAGTCGTGTCCAACTCTTAGCGACCCCATGGACTACAGCCTTCCAGGCTCCTCCATCCATGGGATTTTCCAGGCAAGAGTACTGGAGTGGAGTGCCATTGCCTTCTCCCATGACTCACCCAATAGGATACTAATCCCCTGAACCGTCCTAGAACTATTAATGAAACGGAATCTGTCATTTTAAAACTTCAAAAAAAGAACAAATAAAAACAATCACTACACAAAACCCTAGAGAAGGGAATGGCAACTCACTCCAATATTCTTGCCTGGAGAACACCATGGACAGAGGAGCCTGGTGGGCTACAGTCCATGGGGTTGCAAAGAGTCAGACAAGACTAAGCGACTAAGCATACACAAAATCCTGCACATCATGCTCAAAACATATTTGTCAGGGACTTCCCTGGTGATCCAGTGGTTAAGAATCTGCCTTGCAACGCAAGGGACACCAGTTCAATCCCTGGTCAAGGAACTAAGATCTCCACTGCCATGGAGCAACTTAGCCCACACGTTACAACTAGAGAAGCCAGGACACCGACCGCAACTACTGAGCCCACAAGCCACAGCTGGAGGGTCCATGCGCCTCAACAAAAGGTCCCATATGAGGCAATGAAGATCCTGTGTGCTGCAATTAAGATCCAATGTAGTCAAATATTTTTTAAAAGCATGGTTTGTTAACCATATCTATGTACATGCGGGCTTCCCTTGTGGCTCAGCTGGTAAAGAATCTGCCTGCAATGCGGGAGACCAGGGTTCAATCCCTGGGTTGGAAAGATCCCCTGGAGAAGGGAAAGGCTACCCACTCCAGTATCCAGGCCTGGAGAATTGCATGGACTGTACAGTCCATGGGGTCGCAAAGAATCAGACATGACTGAGTGACTTTCGCTTTCACATACATACAAAAATTGTAATTCAACTAAGACAATCTAAAAAAATGATTGCATCCCAGAGTCTAAAAGGCAATAGATAGATGAATTTATTACCTAGTGAGTTCCAGTTCAACCTCTTGTATCCAGATCTAAACACTCTTAATAATTCCTGGGAATGGTCATCAAGAAGAAGAGACTCTGCCTCATTTAACGTTCCTGTGAGCATGTGATAATGATCCAACATACGTTGTATCCCATCCGTGTACCTGTACATTACAGGAAAGTCACTGACATTAGAAAAATGGAGCTCAAAAAAGCTCAATAATCTTATAATACGTTACAAAAGACCAATGACCGGACTAAAAATTTAAAAGAATGTCACTCTTTCCAGGAGAAGGCAATGGCACCCCACTCCAGTACTCTTGCCTGGAAAATCCCATGGGTGGAGGAGCCTGGTGGGCTGCAGTCCATGGGGTTGTGAAGAGTCGGACACAACTGAGCGACTTCCCTTTCACTTTTCACTTTCATGCATTGTAGAAGGAAATGGCAACCCACTCCAGTGTTCTTGCCTGGAGAATCCCAGGGATGGGGGAGCCTGGTGGAAGGCCGTCTATAGGATCGCATAGAGTCGGACACGACTGAAGCAACTTAGCAGCAGCAGCAATCTTCCCAATAACTTTCCTTTTTGGAAAATATTGGTTAGTTTTTAATTTCAAAATGTTATTTATAGGGAACTCTACTCGATACCCTGTAATGACCTATACGGGAAAATAATCTAAAAAAGAGAGTATGTATATATGTGTGCATGCTCAGTTGCTGCAGTCGTGTCCGACCCTTTGGACCCCAGGGACTGCAGCCTGCCAGACTCCTCTGTCCGTGGGATTCTCCAGGCAAGAATACTGGAGTGGGTTGCCAAGCCCTCCTCCAGGGGATCTTCCTGACCCAGGGATCAAACCCCGGTCTTCCGCATTGCAGGCAGATTCTTTACCATCTGAGCCACCAGGGAAGCCCCAAAATCAACTATACTCCAATGAAAAGTAATTTAAAAAAAATAAAAGTGCTATTTAAGTTAACATGAAATGTTTATCTTTACTGTTTCAGACAAATGTATTAATACAAATTTTAAACATTTCTTAGTTTTAATTTCTAATGCGGCAAACATTGATAGTTATAAAATCCACAAAAATGAAAGCCTTGGCATGGGCAGGGAGGTGGTTCTCAATAATTTAGAAGAGTGTAAAGAGGTCCCAAGTGTTGACCATTGATTTAAAAGAAAAATCCTTTTACCTAAGAAATTTGTCCTCCTGGAGGGCAATGTTCCTTGCTAATTCGGGGACAGGGAAGCCCAGCTGTTCCAAGTACTTTGTTTCATTAATAATCTCCCTGAGAGCAGGTGAAAAGTTGATTGAGAAAGCAGTCACTCTGTCAGGGTTTGTGGCATCATCACCAGCGGCAGAAGTCTGTGAGGGAGACAATGTTTCATAAGAGTGAGAAGGGCTGTCCACAAAGCAATCAGATCAACGCAACCCAAGTTATAAATGTGAATTTGAAAAAAATCAGTGGAGGGGTTTTCTGCCCTGACAGAGCAGGAAGCTGACCAGAACTAAGCCAGAAGACATACTTGGGTAAACAGAGTTTTTAAAGAATTTGATTTAGCACTCACATTTGAAAATTGGGCAATTGCATGAAAAAAATCCAAAAATCTGGCGTCCCTCAAAAAATTGGAAGAGCTGATGATAAATGACAAGAACAGACTGAAGCTGGGGAGCAGCTGTCCCTTTTGAATAGGACACAAGCCATCCAGTTCCTGATAAGCTCTACCTGGCCTCTTCACTCATTTTAGTACCTACTTTGGAACTTAGGAGACCAAAGACCTGAAAGTGCCAGGCCCAGGTCTTTCCTTTCTCACTGTTAACATTTAATTTGTTGAGCATTTGCTATATGCTGGGCCCCGTGCTAAAGATGAGGATGAATCATGTGAAACTGAGACAGGCTGGGACCTGGGACCCTTTGCTGCAATGCTTGCACCTGGACACACTTCTCCTCCAGGAACAAAATACGAAGAAATTATATGGGACTAAAAATAACTGTATACACTCGCAATTGGAGCAAATTCAAGACAAAAGATACAAAAAGACTGAAAAATCCTTAGTCCCACTCTGAAGAGCCATAGCAAAGACAGGGTGTCTGAAGCAAAAGCTCCCTGAACTCAACATCACCAAAGGGATAGCCAAATTACTTAAGCCACCCCTCTGGCCAGACCCCCTGGACACACCCCTACCCTCACCCCATATAATGAACAAGCTCAGCACCCGATGCTCAGAGAGTGAGCAAGCAAGGGAACGGGTTACTTCTGACTCTCCATTGCTGCAGCAGAGGCACCCAATAAAGCCTTGCTTTGAATTGCTTATCTGGCCTCCAGTCAATTTCTATTGATTGGGGAAGGCCAAGAACCCTGGTTGCTATTAAAGTGACACTTTCTTGTAAGTTAAAAATAATCAACCATCAGCGGTTTGAACCTGTTTCATACTTGGTTCAACTAATACTTTGCATGTTCATGGTCATCTGATCCAGGCCATTTTACAAATTTGGTCCCTGAAGCCCAGAATTAAGCCAAGGAGTCAGAACGGTTGCCTGATCCCCACCTGTTCCCTGACCATGACATTTTGCTACCTCCACGTTTTCCCTTCCTGCCTCTCTTCTTCTCCCTGGTCAACCCTGCCACCTCTGCCCCTCTTGGCCTTTGATTTTGAAATACCTCTCAACTTCATGAGAGTCAACACATCAGACCTCAAGGAAATGGGAGTTACCATCATCTTACATGGCCCCCACAGTCTGGGACGTGTGTGTGTGTGTGTGTGTGTGTGTGTGTGTGTGTGTGTGTGTGTGCGCGCATGCGCGCATGTCAGTGCTCACTCACATCTAACTCTTTGCAACCCCATGGACTGTAGCCCACCAGGCTTCTCTGTCCACAGGATTCTCCAGGCAAGAACACTGTTTCAGAACTGAAAAAATGTACCTTAGTAAGCAGGCTCTTCTTCATGAGAGTTGGCAGGATCTGTTCCGTCGTCTCTCTCCACTGCTCATACTTTCTATCTTCATAGTCTTTCATCATCCTACCCAGTTCCAAATATTTTTGTTTGACCTATCAGAGAAGTCAAGCAAATGTCACTTTGTCCTTGAAAATAACAATTTTTTCTCTCTCCTGAAAAAAAAATCTCTTAACACTTTATGCAAGAGGAAGCAGGCAGATTTGCACAAATTTGGATGGTTTGCCTGCCATGGTACGGCTTAAACTCTAGGCTGATTAGGAGGACTCACAAACCTCAGCCCATGGCTGGGAGCTCAAAAAGAATGATGGTTATTCATGACTTGTGAAGACCATATGAAATTCAAATTTCAGCATCCATAAATGAAGTTTTATTGGAACACACCTGTTCATTTACATATTATCTACCACTTTCTTTCTAGAAAGGCAGAGTTGAATACTTGCAACAGGGGCTGTTTGACCCACAAATGCCTAAAATACTTATTCTCTGGACGGTTAAAGAAAAGGTTTCCCAGCCCTTGTGATATAACAGACAAAAATGCATGACGAGGAGGGACAGTATTATCAAAAAGAGTGTGTTCACCCTCTGGAGAGGCTGAAGATCAAGATCAGGGGAAGTCATGTGATTGTTACCTGGAAGCTATCATAGATATATCATGTCATATATATGGAGATGTGGTCCCCAGGGACCACAGGAAAGGCTAAATTACAGGCATGGATTTGAAATTGAGCTGCTTCTCATGCAGGCAACTCTGTATAGCCAGCTCATGCTTGGGAGTCACCTGGATTGAAGGAGCCACCTGGGCATGCTCAAGGCTACCCATCTACAATTAAACCGTGAAATACAGGACTTCCCTGGTGGTCCAATGGTTAAGAATCCACCTTCCAATGCAGGGCATATGGGTTTGATCCTTGGACAGGGAACTAAGATCTCACATGCCTTCGGGGCAACTAAGCCCATGCGCCACAACTACGGAGCCTGAATGCTGCAGCTACTGAAGCCTGCATGCCCTAGAGCCCGTGTTCTGCAACAAGAGGCACCACCGCAATAAATCCATGCACCACAAATAGAGAGGAGCCCCCGCTCACCACAACTAGAGAAAGCCCACACGCAGCACTCACTCAAGACTCAGAGCAGCCTAAATAAATGAATGATTTTTTAAAACGTGAAACTCAAAACGGGACCGTTGCAACAGACATAACGTACTTCTCTTCCTCCATCACTGTCCAGGATCTCCTCTACTTCTTGAAATCTGAGGATGGTGTGCTTAATCCGGTAGAACAGGGACCGTTCCCAGTAGATTGCACCTGCTACCGGGGGATGGTTCTTATACAACGGGGGGTTGTCGAGGTTCTGGACAAAGATTTTGTTAACTATGTCAATCTGCAAAGCAATCAGACATATTCCATAAGCGAGCAGTATCAGCATGCGAGCCAAGACAAGATTGAACATGAGATTGGTATCTTTAAGGAAATTAACATGGAATGTCAAGAAATACTTACAGGTACAGAATGGTGCTTTTACTGCTTAGTCTCTACTGCTTTTTCTTATACTCTGCAAGAATTTTTGGTTTGGTTTAACATATGCAATGATCCAGACTACCTTGTCCTTATAGACTGTGTACAATCATTCGATGGACCATTTTTTGGCCTTGCCATGTGGCTTGTGGGATATTAGTTCCCCAGCCAGGAATCAAACCCAGGCCTTTGGCAGTGAAAGCACAGAATCTTAACCACCAGATCACCAGGGAATTCCCCATGGAAATTCTGCAATCTGTTCTAGACGTGACAGGTGGCCAGGCTTCCTGCATTGTATGTGTGTGTGTGTGTGTGTGTGTGTGTACATGCCACTGAGGTTTTATAACTGTTCATCATGTAATATTTTTCTAAATGTGGTACAATATGCATGACAAAATTCACCATCTTAACCATTTTTCAGTCTGCATTTCTGTGGAATTAAGTACATCCATGCTGATACAACTTAGCGACTGAACAACAACAAAATGCTGTTGTGCATCCATCATCACCATCCATCTCCAGAACTTCTTTCATCTTGAAAAGTTGAAACTCTGGGTACCCATGAAACACAGTAATTCCCCATTTCCCTCTCCCCCGGCTCCTAGGAATACCTTTCTACTCTGTCTTTTGACTTTGACTACTCCAAGTACCTCATGTAAATAGACTCATAGAGTATTTGTCTTTCTATGACTGGCTTATTTTAAAGCCCTCAGGGTTCATTCATGTTGTATTAAAAGCACAGGGGAGAATTTCCTTCCTTTTTAAAGCTGAATAATATTCCATTGTACAGACATACCACACTTTGTCTATCCACTGATCTATCAACAGACCCTTGGGTTATTTCCAGGTTTTGGTGGTTGTGAATAGTGCTGCCATGAACATCAGTATTCAAATATCTCTTCGAGACTCTGCTTTCAATTATTTGTGTATATGCACAAAATGGAACAGCTGAGTCATATGACCTGGGCTTACACTTTAAAATAAAATTTTGCAACCATAATTCAAAAAGACACATGTACCCCAACGTTCATTGCAGTGTTGTTTACAATAGCCAGGACATGGAAGCAACCTAAATATCCATCAGCAGGTGAATGCATAATGAAGTTGCGGTACATATACACAATGGAATATTACTCAGCCATGAAAAGGAATAAAATTGGGTCATTTGTAGTCATGTGCATGGATCTAGAATCTCTCATACATGAAGTTAGAAAGAGGAAAACAAATATCATATATTAATGCATGTATATGGAATCTAGAAAAAAGGGTACAGATGAATCTATTTGCAGGGCAGGAATAGAGATGCAGATGTAGAGCCTGGTCATGTGAACACAGCAAGGAGAGGGGAGCAGGGGAGGCACTGACCTCTACCATGTATAAAATAGCTAGTGGGAAGCTACTGGACAGCATAGGTAGCTCAGTCTGGCTCTGTGATGACCAGGAGGGGTGGGATGGGAGAAGGTGGGAAGGATCAAGAGGGAAGGGATATATTAATAAGTCATTGCTGTACAGCAGAAACTAACAGAACATTGTAAAGCAATTATACTCCAATAAAAAGAATAAAAATAAATAAAATAAGCATGTCACACTCTCATGTGAATAATTAGGTGTCAGAGGCAAAATAAGATCTGCCCCAATAATGGTCCTGATCTCCAGAATTTGTGAATACATTATATGATAAGGAGGAATTAGGTAGCAGATGGAGTTAAGGTTGCTAAGTAGCTGACCTTAAAATAAAGAGATGATCTTGGATTGTCTAGGTAGGTCCAACGTATAATGAGTATCCTTACAACAGGAATGTGTATATGAACACACACATGACCTGCACACTACTATACTCTTGTTACTATGATTATTACTATGACTATTCACTCAGGGCCCATCACAACATAATGGCATATAAGATTGATGGCATATAATATTGTACTTCATAAGTTCCTACAAAATTTCTCCACTAAATAAACAAACCCACTTCCTTTTGGCTACCTGTTTTGGTTATACGACATGCTATTTTGGGGAAATTCCACAGTTTCTCTGAATTTAGATGAGAAAGACAACAGTGTGGTCCAATTGCTTACACTTTGCCAAGTGTATTTTCACTGCTACAACAGCCACAGATTTTTTTTTCAGTTACCTCTTTACAATACTGTGCAAGGATATCATTAAATTTCATCATCATTTGTCGATTAATGGCCTCCCGTGAACGAATATGTTTAAATTTTAAAAGCATATCAAATGCTGCTTCAGCGGATCGAAGTGTCTTAAAAGATTCGTCAATAAAATTTTTTGCTTCTTTCTCAATAACCTGCCAAAAACAACAAAAAAAGCCAAGAAAAAAACCCTTAGGACCCCGTAATTGTCCCACAAAAAGCAAAATGTCAAGAAAGAAGCAAAACAAACCAAATTGGTACCTTGAGAAGGATTTCCATTGTACTTTAATGGAAGCTATAGTGTTAGCTACAGTATAGGTAGGTACAACTCTTTGCAACCCCAGGGACTGTAACCAACCAGGCTCCTCTGTCCATGGAATTCTTCAGAGAAGAATACTGGAGTGGGTTGCCATTCCCTTCTCCTGAGGATCTTCCCGACCCAGGGACTGAACCTGGGCCTCCTGCTTTGCAGGCAGAGTCTTTACTATCTGAGCCACCAGGACTTCCCTTAGTGGAGGCTGGGGTCCAGATAAAAATAGCAGACCAGCTGCTGCATCGGTTTTTTGCTCTTTCCCTTCCACTAGTCAAAATGATGGAAAAGGAAACTTTTAAAATACTAACTCATATAGACAAAGAAATGGGAGAGGACACAACAGCAGAGATAGTTCAGGTAAACCCATTCTGCCCGGGGAGTAGGAGTGGGGACAGAGGACACTGAGAAATGTTCATTTTCACCTTCTGCTGTTCTGCACTGTTTTCATTTTTCACCACAAAAGGAGGGATCCCTTTTTATGATTTGGAAAAAAAAAAAAACCTAAACATAACTAAATAACCCAACAGAATCACAGTATCCACTTCCAAGGTCAAGTTGAAGGATGTGTTACTTGCCAGGACTTCGATCTTGAAGTCGTCCATCACGTATTTCCAGTACTGGGAGCACTTGATGCTGAAGGGGTCAAAGGTCAGGTTTTCCATGGGGGTGACCAGGCCGTCCACCCTGCATAGGACATCATCGATGCGCTTGGGATCCCCAGTCACCGCTTTCAGCTCTGGACCAAATATGTTGTAGAATTCCTCCACGACCTGTCCAGTCAAACAAAACGAGGGAGGTGACCATTTGGTTTTCTCATAATGCTTCTGATGTTATTAATAAATGGATTGTGTCACACAGGTAACTTCCTCTCAGTCTAAGCCCTTGGGTCACCCACTGCACAAAGGACCAGTCCCAGATGCCCTGACACAGTTGTCAAAGTTTTCAGGCTCAGGACCCTACCCCTTCTTTCTATCTCTTCCCATCCTGCTCGTCCCCTGTTGCCTTATAGTCACTCCAGGCCTCTTTCAGATCCATGTTCCTTTCTGTCTCAGGGCCTTTGCACATACAGTGTAAAACATCTAGATGCCTACTGTGTGTGCATGTGTGTTAAGTCACACAGTCATATCCGACTCTTTTCGACCCCATAGACTGTAGCCCACCAGGCTCCTCTGTCCATGGGATTCTCCAGGCAAGGATACTAGAGTGGGTTGCCATTCCATTCTCCAGGGGATCTTCCCTACCCAAGGATCAAACCCACATCTCTTACATCTCCTGCATGGACAGGCAGGTTTTTTTTTATCACTACTGCCTCCTGGGAAGGCCCAGGTACCTACTACTCATCATTAAATATGCCTTCATCTTGTCTGATACTTTAGAACAGGGTAGGCCCCTACATGGGTAACTCAAACAGTAAAGAATCTGCCTGCAATGTGAGAGACCTGGGTTCAATCCCTGGGTCAGGAAGATCCCCTGGAGAAGGGCACAGTGACCCACTCCAGTATTCTTGCCTGGAGAATTCCATGGACAGAGGAGCCTGGTGGGCTACAGTCTATGGGGTCGAAAAGAGTCGGATATGACTGTGTGACTAATGCTTTCACTTTCAGGCCCCTACACACACTTCCAGAGCCCCTCTATTCCCCTTTCTTAGCACTCATCTCAGCTGTTGCTATGGATCTGAGTGATTTTTTTTCCTCTCATAAGAATTTTTTGAGGTGGACCATTTTTAAAGTCTTTATTGAATTTATTACATTAGTGCTTCTGTTTTATGTTTTTGGTTTCCTTCGCCAGAAAACCACATGGGATCTTAACTCTCCAACCAGGGATGGAACCCACACCCCATGCGTTGGAACTCAAAGTCTTAACCACTGGACCACCAGAGAAGTCCCTTCATGTGATTAGCATGTCCACCTTCTTTCTCTTCCACTAGACTGTGAGCTCCGTGAGGCAGAGATGATGTACATACAGGGCAGGCTTCATAGGTGTGGGACTCGGGTAGGCACACAGGGCCCCTGCCTCCAGAGGGCTCTGGGATGGATAGAAGGCTCTGCTATCACCATCCTGAAATTCTCGATCACTTTATCTCTGAGCTTGTGTTTTGTAAATTAAGTCTGAGGGGGAGGCAATCATGCATGTGTGTGAGCAGAGCAGATAGGCAAAAGCTGGGTGTGGGCTGTCCACAACACCCCATCGACAGGCAGCATGTGAGGCCCTGTAAGCAGTGACTCCTAGCAGAGCCATGATGCGCAGGAGTTCAGGGAGACTCAGAGCCAGTATGAGTCATCATGTTGCAGCTACGATGAGTAAACAAGGACAGTGACAGCTCAGAGAGGCCACCTTCTCCCTTTGAAGCAGAGCTGGCTTCCAATATTTCATAATAATCACAAATAGAGTATAACCTTTAGTACTGTGAATCCTACTGTACAACTGCAACCTATATAATGTACATCAACTACATTTCAATTTTCTAAAACAAATGTTTAAAACAAGAAAACAGAGGAAAACCACTGGCAGTCCGGTGGTTAAGATTCTGCAATTTCACTGCCAAGGGCCCAGGTTCAATCTCTAGTTGAGAAAATAAGATCCTGCAAGCTGAGCACTGTGGGCATTAAAAAAAAAAAAAAAAAATGGGGGAGACAGGTGGGGGAATGTCACAAAACTGAAGGGAAAGCTGCAAAGGTCAGGTGTGCTTGGGACATTCTGGAACATTCTGTCTGCTCTACAGGCATCTCTCCTGGCCAGACCCTCCCGACCTCTCTGCTCCCAACTGACACAGAGAGATCCACATCGTCAAAAAGCCAAACTGCCTTCCACGGAGCAAATCCCAGATCTGACCGCTTTTGCGTGCATTGAAGACCCAGCCTCCCTACCTGCAGGATGTCATAGAGGTCCTGGCAGATGGTGGCCATGTAATCTGTTCTTTCGAATAGCCGTTTCCGATCAAACTCCCACCGAGCTTCTCTCCCTGAAGCCTCGATCTTGGCCCGGATGTCGAAATAGGCCTTTTTCCACATGTTGAGGGTGTTCCTGGCCTCCAAGGTCTTGTGCTGTGCGCTCGCTCGGTTTTCTCTGGGAAGCAAAGAGACACTGTGATGGGCAGGAGGGCAGAGCTGCAGGAAGGCGGGGAGTTGGAGCCACGCTGCTCCCTGGAGGAGAGGGGCAGGTTCTAAGGGGACAATCCTAAGCAAGGAGCTGAGCCTCTCCAATGACAGAGCCTCATCGCAAAAAGCTTCCCAGGCAAGAGACTGTTCCACCAAGAAATTTGCAGCAAAGCAATTTGCAGCGGTGTGGGCAGGATTCCAAGCCATGGCCCAGGTTGACCTTCACCGCAGCTGCCCCTCAATGGGCAAAACTGTGGTTTACCCAATAAGTTTTCTGTTTGAGTTTGAAGGGAAGCTGGTGGCCTTGGGTCCACAGGGGGAGGGGGCTGTAATACTGGAGGCAAAATGATAGTACTGAGATTTTGGTACCTATTTCACTTATATAGATTATTTTTTAAGAAAGTAAAAGAGAGAGCGAATTCTCTGACCGTCTGCTGGTTAGGACTCTGCACTTCTGCAGCGGGTACGGGTTCAATCCCTGGTCGGGGCCCTGGTCGGGGAACTAAGATCCTGCATGCAGCTCAGCCAAAATAAAAGAGAGAGAGAGAGTTTCAAAAAAAAAAAAAAGATCGGTGTCCCCTTCCAGATTTGATCCTCAGAAGCTATTCCACCTGAGGGGATCCAAGGTCCTGGAGTTAGGTTCCCTCAGACCACGTGCCTCAGTCTCTCCAAAGATAATTTGCGACCCCATGGACTGTATCCACCATGCTTCTCTGTCCATAGAATTCTCCAGGAAAGAATACTGGAGTGGGTTGCCATTCCCTCCTCTAGGGGATCTTCCCAACTCAGGGATTAAACCCAGGTCTCCTGCACTGCAGGCAGATTCTTTACTGTCTGAGCCACTAGGGAAGCCCCTAATTAAAGAAGATGGTCTTGATTAATCCACAAAAGTGGAGTATTATTTGGCCATAAAAAGGAATGAAGCACTGATACAGGCTACACCATGGAGGAACCATGAAAACATGATGCTGAGTGGGAGGAGCCAGTCATAAAAGACCACAAGTTGTCTGACTCCAGTTGCATGAATGTTCAGAAGAGGCAAGTTCACAGAAAGTAGATCAGTGGTTGCCCAGCGTTAGGAGGGGAGGGGGAAGAGGGAGAGGCAGCTAAAGGGCCCAGGGTTTCTTTCTGGGATGAAGGAAACTTTCTAAAATCACTGATGACTATGGATGCACAACTCTGAATCTATTGGGCTGGCCAAAAAGGTCATTGGGGTTTTTCCATTACATCTGCTGGAAAAACCTGAATGAACTGTTTCACCAACTTTGTACTAAAAGCATTCAATTGTATGTTTTAAATGGGTGATTTGTACAGTATGAATTATGTTTTGATAAAGCTGTTTAGGACTTCCCAGGTGGTGCTAGTGGCAAAGAACCCTTCTGCCAATCCTGGAGACATAAAGAGACGGGGGTTTGATCTCTGGATTGGGAAGATCCCCTGGAAGAGGCATGGCAACCTATTCCAGCATTCTCGCCTGGAGAATTCCACGGACAGAGGAGCCTGGCGGGCTACAGTCTGTGGGGTCGCAAAGAGTGGGACGCGACACTTAGCACGCACACAAAGCTGTTTAAGGGCTTAAGAGACACAGAGCGCTGCCAAGGTCTTACTTGAACAAAGTCCGCAGATTCACCACTTTGCAGACTCTCTCGGCGATCTCCCAGGCAATGCGCTCCATGAGCGGAATCATCCTCTCGTCCTTGTTGTAGTGGCGGGAGATGATCCACACCATCCTCAGGGCGCTCATCATGGACGGGATTGTTTCCAAGACAACGTGAAAGCTGGATCCGTGCGTTATGTTCTAACCAGAGAGGTGGGTGCAAACAAAGCAGCAAGGCAAGCTGGCTCAGTCTCAGGGCAAATGGTGTAGGAGCACAAGTAGTGTGCAGGAAGTTTCATTTTTTTTTTAATTTAAAAGATATTTTAAGATGGTACAGAAATACTCAAATGAACATTGGTCAACCCAATTATTAAATGTACTTCTGGATTTTATTACTTTTAGGGGGAAAAAATATGCTCTTGTTGCAGGTCTCTCAAGTTTAAAAAAATTTTTTACATTCTTTTCCATATTCTTTTCCATGATGGCTTACCACAGGATACTGAATATTATTCCCTGTACAATATGGTAGGACCTTGTTTTTTCTCCAATCTGTAGTGTACTTAGCAGTTTGCATCTGCTAGCCCCAACCTCCGACTCCTACCTTCTCCCACCCGGCTCCCTCTTGGCAACCACCGTCTATTCTCTATGTCCCTGATTTTTGTTTCTGTTCCACAGATAGGCTCATTTGTGTCATATTTTGGATTCCACATGTAAGCGATATAATACGGTATTTGTCTTTCTTTTTCTGACTTACTTCACTTAGTGTAATAATCTCTAGTTGCATCCATGTTGTTGCAAATGGCATTATTTCATCCTTTTTATGGCTGAGTAATATTTCATTGTATACATGTAACACTTCTTTATCCATTCATCTGTTAATGGACATTTAGGTTGCTTCCGTGTCTTGGCTACTGTACATGGTGTTGCTACAAACATTGGGGTGCATATATCTTTTTGAATTTGAGTCTTATCTGGCTATATGCCCAGGAGTGAGATAGCTGGATCACATGGTAATTCTATTTTTGGTTTTCTGAGGAACCTCTATACTATTTTCCACAGTGGCTGCACCAGCTTACATTCCCACCAATAGTGTAGGACACTCTTGTTAATTAAAAAAAAAAAGTTCTTATCATGGAAAAAAATGTTTAACAAACAAAAGAAGTTTGAAATAGGTAGGTCTGTTTGCACTGACAAGGAAAGATAAGATTTATAATTGAAATAAATAAAGCAATTTTCAGGTATATATATGGAGTATGGATGTGTGTATATATATGGAGTATGGATGTGTGTATACATATGTAGTTATTCTATATTTAGTGTTAAGAGTGCCACTGAGTGAATCAAAGTTGGCATTAGAGGTAATTTTATCCAGTGCCAGTATTTTCCAGGGTATGTGTCCTTTGACAAGAAGTAAGATGATTTTTGACAACAGAACTTTTTAAAAATATACTTATTTTAAGGAAAAAATATATACTTATTTTAAGGAACTTTCAAGATTATTAATGCATGAAATGTTTTGCTACCATCTGATCTTGATTTCTTCTATTAACTTCATTTCCAGTTTTCTAAATAGTTGATTAAAACTTAAGAAAGAGAAAATATATACTTACTTTAGTGTACATTAGAAATAACTGTTGTTATATCAAATCAATACCTGCACAGGCTTGATTGTTTAAGATGAGTCTATATTAACCACACAAAAATATACGAATAAATCTAAAGTTAAAGAAAAGTAAGTTTCAGATTCACAAAGGGATGGCAAAAAACCACAAAAGCAGTTACATGAGTGCTAGAAGCTGGCCTTTCACTGGTCTTTGCAAGCCACTTACTCTGCAGAGATGATAAATAAATTTCAAGCAAGGAAACGTTATCACCAACATCAATTTAGAGGCAGATTCCACTTGGACCTCAAGCCCTCGGATTTGACCAGCTGTTTTATCGCTTTCAGGGGACCACCTAGATCCTTATACAGGGGCCATTTGTGCTGCTGTTGTGTGCTGATGCTGTTGACCCTGATGCTGCTCCTGACATGCTGTGTGCTCTGCATGCGTAAGTTAACTTGAACCTTCCAGCCACCGTTTGAGGTAGGTTCTCTCATGAGCTCAGTTTTCCAGAGAAGGAAACAGGCTCAGTGAGGTTGTATATGCAGCTGTAGGATATTCAGGACTGGGGTCAACACATTCACAGTACTTCACCACACATAGAGCACCCCCTCAACCACACAAATAGGACTCTTACTGGCCTCATTACTAGAGCAATAGTAATGACTCTTGGCCTTGGAATACTGTACTGTGTGCATGATAAATCAGAGGGAAGAGGAATTGTGAAAAAGGAAATTACACTTGTGGTGGGAATGTAATAAAATGGTATGCTCACTGTGGAAAAGAGTTAAATATAAAATGTTCACGGACAGTTAAATATAGAAATATTGGGACTTCCCTAGTGATCCAGTGGTTAAGAGTCTGCCTTTCAATGCAGGGACATGGGCTCCATTCCTGGTCAGGGAAGTAAGATCCCACATGCCCTGGGGCAACTTAGCCTCTGCACCCCAACTAAGAAGCCGACAAGCCACAATGAAGACCACCCCCACCTGCCGTGTGCTGCAACTAAGATCCGACAAAGCCATAAATAAAGAAATGTTTTTTTGTAAACACGGAATTATCATACGACCCAATAATTCTACTCCTGGGTATATGCTCAAACGAATTGAAAGCAGAGACTCAAACAAATATCTGGGCACCCAAATTCATAGTAGCATTCTTCACAATAGCCAAAAGGTGGAAACAACCCAAAAGTCCATCAACAGAAGAACGGATAAGGAAAATGTGGTATATACAGTGGAAAATTCAGATCAGATCAGATCAGTCGCTCAGTCCTGTCCGACCCTTTGCGACCCCATGAACCGCAGCACGCCAGGCCTTCCTATCCATCACCAGCTCTCGGAGGTCACTCAGACTCACATTCATCGAGTCAGTGATGCCATCCAGCCATCTCATCCTCTGTTGTCCCCTTCTCCTCCTGCCCTCAATCCCTCCCAGCATCAGAGTCTTCTCCAATGAGTCAACTCTTCACATGAGGTGGCCAAAATACTGGAGTTTCAGCTTCAGCATCATTCCTTCCAAAGAAATCCCAGGGCTGATCTCCTTCAGAATGGACCGGTTGGATCTCCTTGCAGTCCAAGAGACTCTCAAGAGTCTTCTCCAACACCACAGTTCAAAAGCATCAATTCTTCAGCGCTCAGCCTTCTTCACAGTCCAGCTCTCACATCCATACATGACCACAGGAAAGACCATAGCCTTGACTAGGCGAACCTTTGTTGGCAAAGTAATGTCTCTGCTTTTGAATATGCTATCTAGGTTGGTCATAGCTTTCCTTCCAAGGAGTAAGCGTCTTTTAATTTCATGGCTGCAGTCACCATCTGCAGTGATTTTGGAGCCCCCCAAAAGAAAGTCTGACACTGTTTCCACTGTTTCTCCATCTATTTCCCATGTAGTGATGGGACCAGATGCCATGATCTTCGTTTCCTGAATGTTGAGCTTTAAGCCAACCTTTTCACTCTCCACTTTTACTTTCATCAAGAGGCTTTTTAGTTCCTTTTCACTTTCTGCCATAAGGGTGGTATCATCTGCATATCTGAGGTTATTGATATTTCTCCCGGCAATCTTGATTCCAGCTTGTGTTTCCACCAGTCCAGCATTTCTCATGATGTACTCTGCATATAAGTTAAATAAACATGGTGACAATATGCAGCCTTGACGTACTCCTTTTCCTATTTGGAACCAGTCTGTTGTTCCATGACCAGTTCTAACTGTTGCTTCCTGACCTGCATACACATTTCTCAAAAGGCAGATCAGGTGGTCTGGTATTCCCATCTCTCTCAGAATTTTCCACAGTTTATTGTGATCTACACAGTCAAAGGCTTTGGCATAGTCAATAAAGCAGAAATAGATGTTTTTCTGGAACTCTCTTGCTTTTCGATGATCCAGCGGATGTTGGCAATTTGATCTCTGGTTCCTCTGCCTTTTCTAAAACCAGCTTGAACATCAGGAAGTTCACGGTTCACATATTGCTGAAGCCTGGCTTGGAGAATTTTGAGCATTACTTTACTAGCGTGTGTAAATTACTGAGCCTTAAAAAGGAATGAGATTCGGACATATACTATAGCATGGATGAATCGTGAAAACATTATGTTGGGACTTCACTGGTGGTCCAGTGGCCAAGACTTTGAGCTCCCAATGCAGGGGACCTGGGTTCAATCCCTGATCAAGAAACTAGATCCCACATGCTACAACTAAGACCCAGTGCAGTCAAATACAAAAAAAAGAAAAGGAAAGAAAACATTATGTTGAGTGAAATAAACCATACACAGAAGGACAAATAGGATATGGTTCCATTTCTATGAAATTCCTAGAACAGGCAAATTCATAGCACTGGAAATTAGAAGAGGTTACCAGGGGCTGGGGGAAATCAGAGTTGTGGTTTAAGGGATGTTGAGTTTACGTTGGGGACAGTGAAAAAGTTTTGCATATAGGAGGTGACAATTGGTACCCAGCACTGGGTATGTATTGAATGTTACCAAACTTACTCTTACAAGTGGCTTCAATAATAAATATGTTATATATATTTTACTGCATTTTTTAATGCTAAATAAACAAACAGAAGTTAAATCCATGGCTGACTTTCCAAAGTGCAGTGCACCCAGCCTACCTTGAAATGACGTTCCACTGTGGAAAGAAACCTCACGTTGTCTGAGGCCTCCATGTGCAACTTGAACAATTCAGTTAAGACGGGCTGCAAGTTGGCCACAAGCAACGAATCTGACTCCTTCATCACATCCAAGACTTTTCTGACTATTGGAAGCTTTGTTTGTTCGTGCAGAGCACTTAGGGTGGCATTTCTTTCCCGCCAGAATTCAATTTCAGCCAGAGGACCATTACCCTGCGATGAGCACACAAACATCATCATCATTAGTGGGGAATGGACACGGTGGTTGCTCCTCCAGCATCCATGCCTCTCTTCCCAAAGACTCTGCATTTAGGAGCTAACCCATGCAAGGATTTCAGGGGCGGACACCTGACCCAGGATGGTCCAATCAGAGGGAACCTCAGGACTCCAGTTGGGAACACTAGACACTCCATCTTTCTCTGGACAAAGTGATGTGGGAATGTGGAGTCAGAAACTGCTACAAGTTGTCACCATGAAGGAGACCAGCCCGAGGAGGAAGCCCACTAAGAGAGGAGATTGAAACCAAGAAATTTACAGAGAAACCCAGCTAGACTGCCAGAGTCCTGATCCAACTGTACCTGAAACCAGCATTGCCCTCTGGACTTTTCAATGAGCCAATAAATCCTCTTTCTTGCTTAAGCCAGCTGAGTTAGATTTCCTGGTTGTTGTTGTTTTTTTCAGCTCAAACATCCTGACTGATACATAGTATTATCTTTATCAATATCAAGGAGACATCTGGTAGCACACTAACCTTAGAAAGCCCAAGAATGACATCTCAGGTATGTTTACTTTAATATTTTTAGGAAGGTCACAAAACAGTACGAAAAGGGGCTAGATCACACAGATTCCAAGACTCTTGGCTTTTTCTCAGGATGGCAAGCATGAACTGGATTCAGTTCAGTTCAGTTCAGTTCAGTCGCTCAGTCATGTCCAACTCTTTGTGACCCCATGAATTGCAGCATGCCAAGCCTCCCTGTCCATCACCAACTCCCGGAATTCACTCAGACTCACGTCCATCAAGTCAGTGATGCCATCCAGCCATCTCATCCTCTGTCGTCCCCTTCTCCTCCTGCCCTCAATGCCTCCTAACATTAGAGTCTTTTCCTATGAGTCAACTCTTCTCATGAGGTGGCCAAAATACTGGAGTTTCAGCTTTAGCATCATTCCTTCCAAAGAAATCCCAGGGCTGATCTCCTTCAGAATGGACTGGTTGGATCTCCTTGCAGTCCAAGGGACTCTCAAGAGTCTTCTCCAACACCACAGTTCAAAAGCATCAATTCTTCAGCGCTCAGCCTTCTTCACAGTCCAGCTCTCACATCCATACATGACCACAGGAAAAACCACAGCCTTGACTAGACGGATCTTTGTTGGCAAAGTAATGTCTCTGTTTTTATATATGCTATCTAGGTTGGTCATAACTTTCCTTCCAAGGAGTAAGCATCTTTTAATTTTATGGCTGCAATCACCATCTGCAGTGATTTTGGAGCCCAGAAAAATAAAGTCTGACACTGTTTCCACTGTTTCCCCATCTATTTCCCATGAAGTGATGGGACCGGATGCCATGATCTTCGTTTTCTGAATGTTGAGCTTTAAGCCAACTTTTTCACTCTCCACTTCCACCTTCATCAAGAGGCTTTTTAGTTCCTCTTCACTTTCTGCCATAAGGGTCGTGTCATCTGCATATCTGAGGTTATTGATATTTCTCCTGGCAATCTTGATTCTAGCTTGTGTTTCTTCCAGTCCAGCGTTTCTCATGATGTACTCTGCATATAAGTTAAATAAGCAGGGTGACAATATACAGCCTTGACGTACTCCTTTTCCTATCTGGAACCAGTTTGTTGTTCCATGAACTGGATTAGGGATCTGCAAAAGCATTGCACACATTACCTGTGGTGTCTTTTTCATCTGGCCCTCAAGGGCTGTAGATATCTGATTCAACCAGTTTATCACACATTGCTCCAAAATTTCAACTGTTTCTGGGTCAGCTGCCAGATCAGATACTTCTCCCTCTACACTGATGCTTGGCATTTCTAACTTGATCTCACCTAGTAGAATAAAAATGGACAGTCAGTCAGGAGTTTGGAGGAAATAGTTACAGACAATAACCTTCAAGGTAATTCTGGATCTTCTCTCCACACATGAGTATAAAGCCTGGTACATCACGATCCTCATATTCCTATATATCACTCTCTTTCATTAGAATGTACTAAAACATTTTATTTATTTATTTGGCTGCAACAGGTCTTATAGTTGCAGCACGTGGAATCTTCCTTGTGGGGCACAGGCTTTAGGGCGCAGGCTACGTAGTTGCAGCATGCAAGCTTAGTTGCCGCCCCCGCCCGGCATGTGGGAACTTATTTCCCCAACCACGGATCGAACCTTCATCCCCTCCACTGGAAGGAAGAGTTTTAACCACTGGACCACTAGGGAAGTCCCTAAAACATTTTAGATAATTAGATCACCGTAACAGCATCAAGCGCCATCAAAATGATTTAGCTATTTATTAATAAAAATTCCTGAGTTTACAACCTAATGTCAATTTAAAAACTGAACAAACAACCAGATCACAATAGATATTCGAGAACGTCTCCAGCATGAAACAGACAATCCAAGATAAGTCAGCAACAATGACTTCAGAGGACATTGAGATAAAAGAAAAGATGGGGGGGGGCAGTTTTAATTTCAACTATTAGACATTTGAGACAATAAAGCATCCATCAAACAAGAACAGAATGCTATGAAAAAGGTACAGTCACAGAATAAGTGAAAGTCTAATCAAAAGTTGTGAAGGTAAAAGTTGAGGAACTCTTTAGGCACTCTTTAGGATCTCTGTCTGTGTAGAATACACAGACAAAGAAATGGAAAACACAAGTGAAAAGATAAGTAACAGAATCAGCAGCACACACACAACAGGAATATTAGCAAAAGGAAACAGACAAATAGTGGAGGAAATTATGAAGAGAGTTTTTCATACTAAAAGGCTAGATCTTCAGACTGAAATACAGAGTGTTTAGCACACTGAATCTCATACAGTGCTTAGCAACATGAATGCAAAAAGAACCTCACAAAGGTCCACATTCTCCCTGGCTGAAATGCCCTTGCTCCCCAATTCCACCTACCAATGCATTGTTCATCATTTCAGAAGGTCAAATGCTGTCACCTCCAGGAAGTCCTCTTTGATTTCCTCACCACTTCTCCCAAAGGGTCTCACTTTTCCAAGCTCTAGGGACCCTAATATCTATCTCAAGTTACTTTTTCTGCCATAGTTCCTTGGGCCCTGGATTATAAAATCCTTGAAGACAAGGATTTGTCATTCTTCATTCTTTATGTTTCTTACAAAGACCATCTCTGTGTCTTTCACATTAGGAGCAGGTAAAAATAACAATCATGAATTAAAACCAAAAAATCTCCTGGACTCTTAATTCTTCTTCTTTTTAGTACTTTTTTTAAAATTATAAGATAATTACAATATTGTGATGGCCTCTGTCATACATCAACATGAATCAGCCATAGTTATATGTGTGTGTGTGTGTGTATATATATGTCCCCTTCCCTTGAAACCCTCCTCTCCTCTCTCCTCATCACACACCTCCATGTTGTCACAGAGCACCAATTTTGGGGTCCCTGCATCATACATCAAACTCTCACTGGCTCTCTATTTTACATATGGTCACGTATATGTGTCAATTATATTCTCTCAGATCATCCCACCTCTCCATCCCCCACTGTGTCCAAAAGTAAATTCTTCTTAATGGAAACATCCTGGTTAACCAAGGAGAAAAACTGAAGCCTTACCTTCAAGTTGCTGCATTGTTCTTTGAATACTACTTGCAAATTTCTGGATGTTCATTAAAAATTCATCTCGTATTAACTGAATGCTGTGATATTCTATTGCTTCCCCAGGCATGCTAGGTAGGTCTATGTCATAATCAAAAGAGTCTAAGGCTTCTCCAGACGTGAGTCCCAGGTTGGCATCCTTGTGCTGACTGAAGGACAAGGCTGGCAAGAAAACCTGAAAAGCCAAGTTTAAGAATCAAATCATTTGTGCCCCTCTTTTCGGTTTCACATACATGCGATATCATACATGCAACTGCCTTTCTCTGTCTGATTTCCTTCACTCAGTATGACAATTTCTAGGTCCATTTCAAGTTGCTGCCAATGGCACTATTTTGTTCTTTTTTATGGCTGAGTACAAATGACCTTGAAAACAGAAGAAAAGTCACAGATGTAGAAAACAAACTTATGGTTACCAGGGAGGAATGCAGGGAGCAGGAGAGGGATAAATTTAAAAAAATGGGAGACTGGGATCGACATACATACACTGCTATATATAAAATAGATAACTAATAAGGACCTACTATACAGCACAGGGAAATCTACCCAGAGCTCTGTAGTGAGTTATATAGGGAAAGAATATTAAAAAAGAGCAGATATATGTATATATGTAACTGAGTCACTTTGCTGTACAGCAGAAACAAATGTAATGTTTTAAATCAACTGTAACCCAATAAAAATGTTTTAAAAAGAAACAAATCACACAACATCATCTTCAATAATTCATGCATTTAAGTTGCCTCTGGCTTTGAATGTATTTGTACCCTAATAGAGACAAAACATGGTCCACTGGGAAAAGGAATGGCAAGCCACTTCAGTAGTCTTGCCTTGAGAACCCCATGAACAGCATGAAAAGGCAAAAAGATAGGACACTGAAAGATGAACTCCTCAGGTCGGTAGGTGCCCAATATGCTACTGGAGATCAGTGGAGAAAAAACTCCAGAAAGAATGAAGAGACAGAGCCAAATACAAAACAAGGCCCAGTTGTGGATGTGACCGGTGATAGAAGTAAAGTTCGATGCTATAAAGAATAATATTGGATAGAAAGCTGGAATGTTAGGTTCATGAATCAAGGTAAATTAGAAGTGATCAAATAGGAGATGGCAAGAGTAAACATAGACATTTTAGGGATCAGTGAACTAAAATGGACTGGAATGGGCGAATTTAATTCAGATGACCATTATTTATACTACTGCTGGCAAGAATCCCTTACAAGAAATGGAGTAGCCCTCATAGTCAATAAAAGAGTCTGAAATGCAGTACTTGGGTGCAATCTCAAAAATGACAGAATGATCTCTGTCCATTTTCAAGGCAAACAATTCAATATCACAGTAATCCAAGTCTATGACCCAACCAGTAATGCTGAAGAAGATGAAGTTGAATGGTTCTATGAAGACCTACAAGACCTTCTGGAACTAACACCCAAAAAAGATGCCCTCTTCATCATAGGGGACTGGAATGCAAAAGTAGGAAGTCAAGAGATACCTGGAGTAACAGGCAAATTTGGCCTTGGTACAGAATGAAGCAGGGCAAAGGCTAATAGAGTTTTGCCAAGAGAACGCACTGCTCATAGCAAACACCCTCTTCCAACAAGAGAAGACTCTACACATGGACATCACCAGATGGCCAACACTGAAATCAGCTTGATTATATTCTTTGCAGCCAAACATGGAGAAGCTTTATACAGTCAGCAAAAACAAGACTGGGAGTTGACTGTGGCTCAGATCATGAACTCCTTATTGCCAAATTCAAACTTAAATTGAAGAAAGTACAGGAAACCATTCAGGTATGACCTAAATCAAATCCCGTATGATTATACAGTAGAAGTGACAAATAGATTCAAGGGATTAGATCTGATAGACAGAGAGCCTGAGGAACTATGGACAGAGGTTTGTGACATTGTACAGGAGACAGGAATCAAGACCATCCCCAAGAAAAAGAAATGCAAACAGGCAAAATGGTTGTTTGAGGAGGCCTTACAAATAGCTGTGAAATGAAGAGAAGTGAAAAACAAAGGAGAAAAGGAAAGATATACCCATCTGAATGCAGAGTCCTAAAGAATAGCAAGGAGAGCTAAGAAAGCCTTCCTCAGTAATCAGTGCAAAGAAATAGAAGAAAACAATAGAATGGGAAAGACTAGAGATCTCTTCAAGAAAATTAGAGATACCAAGAGAACATTTCATGCAAAGATGGGCACAATAAAGGACAGAAATGGTATGGACCAGAAGCAGAACATATTAAGAAGAGGTGGCAAGAATACACAGAAGAATTATACAAAAAAGATGTTCATGACCCAGATAACCATGATGGTGTGATCACTCACCTAGAGCTGGACATCCTGGAATATGAAGTCAGGTGGGCCTTAGGAAGCATCACTACAAACAAAGCTAGTGGAAGTGATGAAATTCCAGTTGAGCTATTTCAAATCCTAAAAGATGATGCTGTGAAAGTGCTGCACTCTACATGTCAGCAAATTTGGAAAACTCAGCAGTGGCCACAGGACTGGAAAAGGTCAGTTTTCATTCCAATCCCAAGAAAGGCAATGCCAAAGAATGCTCAAACTACCGCACAACTGGCACTCATCTCACACACTGGCAAAGTAATGCTCAAAATTCTCCAAGCAAGGCTTCAACAGTACATGAACTTGCAGATGTTCAAGCTGGACATAGAAAAGGCAGAGGAACCAGAGATCAAATTGTCAACATTCATTGGATCATAGAAAAGCAAGAGAATTCCAGAAAAACATCTACTTCTGCTTTATTGTCAACACCGAAGCCTTTGACTATGTGAATCACAACAAACTGTGGAAAATTCTTCAAGAGATGAGCATACCATACTACTTGACCTGCCTCCTGAGAAATCTGTATGCAGGTCAAGAAGCAACAGTTAGAACTGGACATGGGACAACAGACTGGTTCCAAATTTGGAAAGGGTTATGTCAATGCTGCATATTGTCACCCCACTTATTTAACTTATATGCAGAGTACATCATGAGAAATGCCAGGCTGAATGAAGTGCAAGCTGGAATCAACTTGCCGGAAGAAATATGGGTAACCTCAGATGTGCAGATGACACCACCCTTATGGCAGAAAGTGAAAAAGAACTAAAGAGCCTCTTGATGAAAGTGAAAGAGGAGAGTGAAAAAGTTGGCTTAAAACTCAACATTTAGAAAACTAAGATCATGGCATCTGGGCCCATCCCTTCATGACAAATAGATGAGGAAACAACGGAAACAGTGAGAGAGTATTTTTACGGGCTCCAAAATCACGAAGCAAGAAAAGACGCTTGCTCCTTGGAAGAAAAGCTATGACCAACTTAGACAGTATATTAAAAAGCAGAGACACTACTTTGCCAACAAAGGTCCATCTAATCAAAGCTATGGTTTTTCCAGTAGTCATGTATGGATGTGAGAGTTGGACCATAAAGAAAGCTGAGTGCCAAAGAATTGATGCTTTTTAACTGTGGTGTTGGAGAAGACTCTTGAGAGTCCTTTGGCCTGCAAGGAGATCAAACCAGTCCATCCTAAAGGAGATCAGTCCTGAGCATTTATTGGAAGGACTGATGCTGAAGCTGAAACTCCAATAATTTGGCCACCAAATGCAAAGAACTGACTCGCTGGAAAAGACCCTGATGCTTGGAAAGATTGAAGGCAGAAGGAGAAGGGGATGACAGAGAATGAGATGGTTGAATGGCATCACTGACTCAATGGACATAAGTTTGAGTAAGCTCCGGGAGTTGGTGATGGACAGGGAAGCCTGGCGTGCTGCAGTCCATGGGATCACAAAGAGACATGACTGAGCGACTGAACTGAACTGAGACAGTACAAATAACAGCAACACCATGTCGGTGACTCCCATATTTTAAAGAATCTGGTTGACATGTGAAGAATATAGTACAGGGTAATGAGCAGAAGCTGGGAAATCTATCAGGAGGCAACTGCAAGAGTCCCAGCAAAAGACAACACTGAAGCCTTCCTGGTTACCCTATCCAGTATTTCAAAAGTCCTGTCTTTACCACCTGCCAACATTTCCTAACCCCCTTCCCAGCTTCATTTTTTTCCTTAACTCCTATCACGGTCTAACATACTGTACATTTTCTCATTGATCTCACTTAATGTGACTCTTCCTGACTAGGGCATAAGGTCCGTGAGATACAGAACTTGACTATGGTGATGATTGCTATGGGATACAGTAGGTGCTCAATAAAAACTTGCTGGAGGGAATTCCCTGATGGTCCAGTGGTAGAGACTCCACACTCCCAAAGCAGAGGGCATGGATTCAGTCTCTGCTCAAGGAACTAAGGTGCTTTGGCATGGCCAAAAAAAAAAGATAGAATAAAAATATATATATTTGGAATCCCTTGAGTTCTCCCTTGATCTGTAGACATTCATCCTGCCTCACACCTCATCTTGGATGTCTAGAAGGCATCTCAAGCTTAATATGTGCAAAATAGAGTCTGGGTTTTTTTTCCTCCAGATCCTTCCAGATCCCCCATCTCAGTAATGACCCTAATATCCCCCTGGTTGCTCAAACTCAAATCCTAGGAGTCATTCTTGATGCTCTTTTCCTAAACCTCCATATTCAAATCATCAGTAAGTCCTGTTGGCTCCATCCCTAACATATTCTTGATGCTGTCTGCTTCCCACTCTCTCCCCTGATTGAACTCTGGAGCCTAAACAACTATCATCCACCGTCCAGACACTTCCATAGCCTGCTATTAGGTCTACTGGTCCCTTAAGCTCTTGCCTCTGCAATATGTTATACACACATTGATGAGAAGAAAAATGCAAACCAGATCATTTTATTCATATGCTTCAAACCTACTTTCCTTTCCAGACTTCACTCACTATACTCCAGCTGCACTGGTCATCCTTCTGTTTGTAGACTAAACAGAGTCTGCTCCCACCTCAGGACCTTTGCACAGGCTGTTTTCTCTGCCCAGGATCCTCTTCCTCCAGATCCTCACTTGTTTGATGCCTTCACCTCATTCACCTCTCAATTCAGTGTCACTGCCTCAGAGGGGGTCTTTCCTGACCACCTCACGCCCACCCTATTACATTTTCCTAATAACTTATCATTAGTGAGTTAGCCTGCTTATGGGCTTTTTTAATTGGTTGTCTAAAAGTCAGATGTCACTTCTCTAGTAAGGTGTCCCTAGCCACCACCCCCTGAACACACACGTACTCACACAAGCCATTTCTATTACATTGGTGTTGGTGTTTAGTCTATTAAGTCGTGTCTGATTCTCTAACCTCATGGGCTGTAGCCCACCAGGCTCCTCTGTCCGTGGAATTCTCCAGGCAAGAATACTGGAGTGGGTTGCCATGACCTCCTCCAAGAGATCTTCCTGACCCAGGGATCAAACCCACATCTCCTGCATTGGCAGGCAGAGTCTACCACTGAGTCACCAAGGAAGCCCTCTCTAGCACATCGCTAGGGTTTTGTTTCCTCAAGCCAGCCGTCACTACCCGAGAGTTTCCTGTTCTTGTGTTGATGCTTGGTGTCTTTCCACCAGTATAAGCCAGAACACAAGGCTGTCATCTGTCCTACTCACAGCTCTGCCAACAAACCCCATGACAGTGTCTGGAAGCTAAGAGTTGCCAGCCACCTCTTTATGGAATCAATGAAGCAAATGGCCTTACTCTTTTTTCTTTTCTTTTTTTTTTTTTTTGGCTGAGCTGCTCGGCTTATGGGATCTTAGTTCCCTGACCGGGGACTGAACTCGCGCCCTTGGCAGTCAAAGCGCCAAGTCCTAACCACTGGACCACCAGGGAATTCCCAGATGGTCTTACTTGTAAAAAGTGCTGAGATTCTTTTTTCCATCCATATTTACCTGAGATATAACATCCCTCAGGAAAGCAAGCACATGCGAATTTATAATCCCATACTCCAGCGTTTCGGGCATAATTTCCATAGCTTCCTTCATGTCAGTCGCCTCAGAGATGGTCTCTAGACAGGAACAGATTTGGAGAGTGAGATGAGGAGGGAGGTGGACACAGCTAACATTTCCAAGCGTGTGGGAACCAGCTCCTCCGCCAATAATATAAAGGAATGATCCAGGCACAGATCAGAATACGTGCTCATTGAGAAACAAACAGACGCTGAGGGTCGCACTGTGGTTCAGAGGGTCACAGGAGCGGCACCTGAGGGCCACGTGGATGAACTGATCTGGTTGGCGTGTGTACAGCCTGACAAGGAGAGAAACACTTTAGGTTTTCTAGCAATATTTGATGAACTTTTTGCTTGGTCTGTCTCTCCACTCCCAGTATCCCTCCCCAGTTCATCAGGAAAGTACCTTTCAAGTCACAGCATTCGGGGCGGTAGGGGGAGGGGCGGCATTGTTGTTTTGGGTTGTTTTGGCCCCACTGCACAGTTTGTGGGATCTTAGTTCCCCGACCAGGGATTGAACCTGGGCCCCAACAGTGAGCATTAAGTCCTAACCACTGGATCGCCAGGGAATTCCCAAGTCATAGGTTTATAAAAGACATCTTGGAAACAGTCTCTCTCTTGACCAGGTTTTCTTTTATTTATTTACTTATTTTTGGCTGTGCTGGGTCTTTGTTGCTACACAGGCTTTTTCTCTAGTTACAACGAGCAGGGGGCTCCTCTCTACCCTTGGTGCTTCTCACTGTGGGGGCTTGTCTTATACGGAGTATGAGCTCTAGGGCATGCAGGTTTCAGTAGTTGAGGCACGTGGGCTCAGTACTTGGGGCTCCTGGGCTCTAGAGCACAGGCTCGGGAATTGTGGCACACGGGCTTAATTGCTCCCTGGCATGTGGGATCTTCCCAGGCCAGGGATCGAACTCATGCCTCCTGCATTGGCAGAAAGACTCCTTACCACTGAGTCACCACGGAATTGGCCAGGTTTTCTTTGATGTGTATTCGCTCCCACTCTCTCCCTCAGCCCACTCCACCAAAAAATTAATCACCACCAGTCAGCTCTGTAAACACTTCAAAGGGCCCTGGGACACTTCTCTGAGTCTTACTGGGACACACCACAAGCTTCAGTCTGCATGCCTTTCCCTGCATCTGTATAGATGTGCACACTATTCTTTGCCTGATAGGTTTCTTTCTATCAAATGCTTCTTTACTGAAATAAATTTATTTTAAAGGGAAATTATGTAAAAGCCAAGTGTGAAAAAGAAAGCTTAACATCAATGAAAGATACCTAATGTATATATATATATATATATATATATATATATATATATGATGAGAGTAAATAGTAATAAATTGGGGTAAATTCCATACCCTCTGGCCAAGGTTGATTATTGTTCCTGGCTTGTGATCATTGTTAAATAGGGAAGCACTGAGCTGAGATCGGCCCCTCCTCAAACAAGAACTATTTAATGCCAAGCCTCTGCCAGTCATCTTTCCTCCTTCTTGTTATATTCCCTCTCATTTGGGAAGAAAAAAGTACAGAAACTCAGAACTTAGCGATGAGGTCGTGATCCAAAGAGGCATCAGTGTTCAAGAAAAGAAGAGAAAAACAACATCGTGTGTGTTGTGTACTTCACTATAGCGTACTGTATAGTGGACAGTCGAACTGTATATTTATTTCAAGCCCAGGATGTCCAGAAGCAAGCCTGAAAAAAAGCATGGGTGATATAGCTGATACAGTACTACCCAAACATCACTGGATCCTTTTTTCAAGAGGATAGATAGGATTGAATCCAGCAGGAAACAAGAACCTGTCCCATCAACGTCAGGTGTGAGTAAAATTGCAGCTTCTCCTCCGTCTCCTGTTGCTAACGATCCTTCAGCTCTACCATCTCCCACCCCCTCCCTCCCCCCCATCAGTAACTCTTCTTGCCTCTTCATTCGATGCCAGCTCCTGTATGCCAGCTGTAGTACTATACTTTTCAAGGTCCTATACTATAAGATTAATTTTTTAAATTTTTTGTTTTTTTATGTCTTATTTGTGTGAAAAGTATAAACCTATTTCAGCACAGTACTACATAGCTGATTGTGTCAGTTGGGTACCTAGGCTAACTTTGTTGGACTTACAAACAAATTGGTCTTATGAACATGCCCTTGGAACAGAACTCATTTGTACATAGGAGACTTACTATACAACCTTATGTGTGTTCTGTTCAGACACCTTATTGAACATAATTGCTGATTCACTAACACTGGACTCACAGCCAACAGCACCATCGCTCACGCATGAACAAAGCTTACATCACACACGAGTTTTCTCCGTCAGGCACATCCCAGCCTTCCTGCACTCTGAGTACTAGCCAGTGCTTCAGCACCCCACCTTGGAGACATTTTAAACATGAAATCACACCAAAGCCCCACAAAAACTCAAAAACTCTGGCACTAAATAGATCACAATAAAGACACTCATCTATAGTGTTTGATGCAATAAGAAGGCAGAGCATGGCCTTGCCTGACCTCAGCTGGGTCCATGCATGCTAGTGACTCAAATTTTCCCCACTCCACACGTGTCCTTCAAAGACCATGAAGGCACTGAAAGTACTGATCTGGGGTTACAAAAATTTTGAGCAAGTTGGTAAATTTACAAATATAGAATCTGTGAATGATCAGGATTGACTGTATTGATAAAAAGCTATCTTCTCAAGAACATGTAAAAACTAAGAGTCTCAGACATACGCACATGCACTTGCATACACACCCACACTCACACACACTCCCGCTGGAAACATACCTTTTGTATTTCTGAGAAAAAAAAAAAACATTCTGGTCCAGAAACTCCTCAGGAACAGGAGGACGAAGCACCTGGAGATATGTCTTTTCCACCATTTGCTTAACAGTTTTCTGAAACATAGGGACCAAAAAAGTCACCCTGAGATATATCCGTGCACCCAAATCATCTAATATTTGTGTACACCTGAGCTCTCTCATCATGCACTGGCTGAACTTACTTCCCAGTGGACCACAGACACAACCTAAAATTCATCCAGGGGGACTTCCCTGATGGTCCAGTGGCTAAGACTCCATGCTCCCAGTGCAGGGGGCCCAAGTTCAATCCCTGGTCAGGAAACTCAAGCCCACATGCTGCAACTAAGACCTGGAGCAGCCAAATACAAAAATAACTTTAAAAAATAAAATAAAATTCACTCAGATGCTGAACTGTAAGCCTGACTCTTCCACCAACTGGCCCTGCAGCTACGCTTGAATAAACTGAATTGAGCAATATCCTAATCAAGTTTTTCTGGACCACAAATTGCAACAAACCTGTCTTGAATTCAGGTTTTTTGCAGGGAGGCATATTCATGGGGCCGGAGAAGGCAATGGCAACCTACTCCAGTACTCTTGCCTGGAAAAATCCCATGGATGGAGGAGCCTGGTAGGCTGCAGTCCATGGGATCGCTGAGGGTCGGACATGACTGAGCGACTTCACTTTCACTTTCCACTTTCATGCATTGGAGAAGGAAATGGCAACCCACTCCAGTGTTCTTGCCTGGAGAATCCCAGGGACGGGGGAGCCTGGTGGGCTGCCGTCTATGGGGTCGCACAGAGTCGGACATGACTGAAGTGACTTAGCAGCAGCAGCATATTCATGGGGCAACTGAGCATAATTTCAATTGGCATAGCTCAGAACAAATGCTTCCATCCTAACGTTATGAACGCTCCCTGGGGTTTGTGCAATGAAGGGTTGGCTCAGCTGACCTGGGTTGTCCAAACCCTACACATTCCAAAGGTGCTCAAGACTAGCCCTAGGACTTCCCTGGTAAGACTTCACCTTCCAATGCGGTTGGTGTTGGTTTGATCCCTGATTGGAGAGCTAAGATCCTACATACCTTGCAGCCAGATAACCAAAACATAAAACAGAAGCAATACTGTAACAAATTCAATAGACTTTAAAAATGGTTGACTTAAAAAAAAAAAAAAAGCAATCTTTAAAAAAAGGAAAAGTCTAGCCCTGAACCAGTTCCCAGGTGATGACCTTTAAGCTTTTGGAACATCCTGGCTGATCTGAGCGTCTCTGTAGACCTGGGCCCTTGGGTTATGCTGGAGAGTTTACACTCAAAATGTGATTTATGGTGAACTGATTTTGTTTGCCTGGGAAAGTGGGTCATACTGCCTCAGTTTGACCTCTGCAAAGTAGAATGGGCTGCTGAATAACTGTGCGGACTTCATGCAGACATGACTGATTCCCACTAAAAACCCTGGACACCAAGGCTTGGGTGAATTCCCCTGATTGGCACAACCACCTATGTATTGTCTCACATGGTTGCTGCAGGAATGAATACTGGGAACTTCCCTGGCGGTCCAGTGTCTACGACTCCATACTCCCAACGCAGGAGGGCCAAGGTTCAATCCCTGATCAGGGAACTAGATCTCACATGCCACAACTAAAGATCCCATGTGCCACAGCTAAGACCTGGCACAGCCAAATAAATAAAGTAAAATATGTTTTAAAAAAGAAGAAGAATGAATGCTGCCTTGGCAGCCCCATTTGGAAAGGACAACTCATTCTTTTTTTCACCTGGACTCTGCCCTGTATACCTTGTTCTCTGTTCACTGTAATCTGCATCCTTTCATTGAAATAAACTATAACCATGAGTACAAACTGAACTGATGAGTACAAAAGATTCTCTGGGTCCTGTGAGTCATTATGGCAGGTCATTTAATCTGAGGGGGACCCTGGGGACCCCCAACACAGGATTCCATCATCTCTATTCCAACACAGTATGTTCCTTAACATTTTTTCTGTTTTTTCTTTTCTGGCCACATTGTGTGGCATGTGGGATCTTAATTCCCCAATCAGGGATCAAACCTGAGATCCCTGCATTGGAAGCACAGAGTCTTAACCCCTGGACCATCAGGGAAGTCCAACAGGACACATTTCTTGTATGAACTGTGTCAGTTACCCAGACTCATCCTGCTGCTGCTAAGTCACTTCAGTCGTGTCCGACTCCGCGTGACCCCATAGACGTCAGCCCACCAGGCTCTCCTGCCCCTGGGATTCTCCAGGCAAGAAAACTGGAGTGGGTTGCCATTTCCTTCTCCAATGCATGAAAGCGAAAAAGTGAAAGTGAAGTCGCTCAGTCGTGTCCGACTCTTAGCGACCCCATGGACTGCAGCCCACCAGGCTTCTCCATCCATGGGATTTTCCAGGCAAGAGTACTGGAGTGGGGTGCCATTGCCTTCTCCCAGACTCATCCGAAGACATGAAATTCCCATTACCCTACCCAAGAGGAGAAAGAGCCACACGTACTTTGACAGGGAGGTTCTCTATACTCTCGAGGTCCATCTCTTCCTCCTCAAGGCTGATGGGAGGACGATGTATAGAATACATTCTCAGCTGCAGATTCTTAGCTGCAAAACATGATGCAATGCACAAGATGAAAAGCTTGGAAAATGAGGTTTCTGGTCACCTAGACCAGACCTGCATCTTGGACGTTAGTATATTTCACTCAGTGGGCGTGCTATCAAAAAGCTGGGTGTTGGGCCCTGCTGTTGGGCCCTGCTGGTGCCCTGCTGGTGCAGTAGTAAAGAATCTGCCTGCCAACGCAGGAGACACAGGTCCGATTCCTGATCCAGGAAGACCCCACAAGCCGCGGAGCAACAAAGCCTATGCCCCGTAACTACTGAACCTGTGCCACAGAGCCTAGGAGCCACAGTTACTAAGCCTAAGAGCCACAGCCACTGAAGCTGGTGCGCCCTAGTGCCTGTTTTCATAAAAGAAGCCACTGCAGTGAGAAAGAAGCCTGATCACCACCACTAGAGAGTAACCCTCACTGCTAAATAAAAGAATAAAATTATATTTTTAAAAAATAGCTGGATGTACATTTTTTACAAATGAATCCTACTGTAGCCTCACATTATACTTAGGAGAACTGTGTTGTGCTTTTGATTTGTCCTCAGTTGGAATTTTGTGTGTGGAAGTGTACAAGCTTGTTTCAGCTACAATGTCCAATGAGTGACTTCTCTGAGATTTTTACTTGGTGGAGGGGCTTTATCCTTAGGATGAGATTATAGTTAACATGTTAGCATCTACTCCTTTTTCACTATAAAACTTGAAACTGGTTGGGGGTGGAAAGAAAACTAACTGGAATGAATGTATGTCTCCCAAGTCTACTGTTATTGATGGGATCTGAACATCTCACAGCCTACCAGTCACAACCCTGAGTTTCTGATGAAGCCCACAGAGAAGGGAGAGCTTTCTCAAACTGTGTGGCTCTTCCTCCAAAAGGCACTGGACAAAGTCCAGGCTTTGGAACAAATCAACATGTGTGGTCCGAACCCTCTCTACAGTGGGTTTTCTCATCCATAAAATGGGCCAATAATATCTATTGGGGTGAGATTTGGGAGGATTAGACTATAGGTTGGCTGAGTGTCGAGCATGCTGGCTAGCAGAGGAAACAGTCTACAGCTGGGAGAACTAGCATTATCAAAGCAAGAGCAACTGCCCACAGACAAAAATACACTGTCGAGGGACTTCCCCAGTGATCCAGCCAGTGGATAAGACTCCATGCTTCCACTGCAGGGAGTGAGGGTTCAGTCCCTGGTCGGGGAACTAAGATTCTACATGCCATGCAATGCAGCCAAAAAAAAAAAAGATTAAAAAAAAATAAACTGCCAAGTGCACTCAACGCCACAGAGCTATATGCTTAGAAGTGGATAAAATGCTGTTTGATGTTGCATACGTTTTACCACGATAAAAAGAAAAGAAAAAAATACACTTGGAAGGAATATTAATTTGCTTTGTCGGAGACTGTCCTAACCCTTCTCTCCAAGCAGCCTCCTCACTCCCAATTCTTTCCTGATCACGGATTTATTGGTAACAAAGCAGGAGGCCATCAGTAAACATGACTGTGTCTCTCACGACCATCGTCTGTCTTATCAACCCAACATACACAAATCTCAGTAAGAATGGAGGGCCTAAACTTGTATTCCTCTCCTCTAACACTCCTAATTTTCACTAGAGAGGGGGTTATGTTTTGGTTAAAAATAAATTGTTCTGAAAAAATTAAGATGCCAATAGGAAACACTGCACATCACCCCAATCCTTTTTCTCCCCTGATTTAATTTTTAAGGGTTTTGTGTTTTTTTTTTTAATGATTTTTTCCTTTTGACTGTGGTGGGTCTTTGCGGCTACCACTGTCTATAGCTGCAGTGAGCAGGGACTACTCTTCAGCACGCAGGCTTCTCACTGGGGTGGCTTCTCTTGTTGAGGAACACAGACTAGAGTGTGGGCTTAGTAGTGGCACACGGGCTTAGTGGCTCCACAGCATGTGGAATCTTCCTGGGCCAGAGATCAAATCCATGTTCTCTACATTGCAAGGCGGATTCTTAAACACTGGACCACGGGGGAAGCCCAGGATGTTTTCGTTGTTAATATTTATTTGCATGTATTTGTTTGGCTCCACTTGGCCTCAGCTGCGGCATGAAGGATCCTCAATCTTCATAAAGTGCCACGCAGGCACTTTAGTTACAGCATGTGGGATCTAGTTCCTTGACCAGGGATCAAACCCAGGCCCCCTGCATCGGAAGCTCAGAGTCTTAGCCACTGGACAACCAGGGAAGTCCTTCCCCAGTGACTTTCAAACACTCAGTATCTTGGTAAAGTGCCGGGTCTAACTTCTGCTGTTGTAAGGGAAGGTGAGTTACAGGAGAAATGGGGAGGAAATGGGTTGTTGGGCTCTGCTGGCAACGTGATGGTCTGGGGCAGGATTTCAATCTAGGCTCTACCAGCACCTGGGGCTGGGTCCTCCTGTGTCAAGGGAGCACAGTCCCGCCCATACCTTGACCTTGAACTTTTAGCCCCCAGAATTGGGAAAGAAGGCTGTGCTGTTGTTCTAAGTGATCCAGTCTGTGGTCCTTAGTTACGGCAGCCCCAGTTAACTAATAATGAACCTATTAACACCCAGCACTTTCTCCTTGTATAAAACTAAGTCTCAGCTTCACATAAGTAAAAAGCAGAGACTGATTTTTAGTCTGGGCAAGCGGACCCCTCCCTCCGGGTGAATGTCCCCCAGTTCCCCTCACTCCCAATTCCATACCGGATGCTCTATCTATCGACTCCACTTTTTGAAACTCGGTCTCTTCTTCCTCTTCTTCCTCTTCAGACAGGCCAGGAATGTCATCATCTTTACAGCCACATAAAGCCAAAGAAGAAAAATAAAACGTAATTGTTTTACCGTGCCAGCCCCAGGGAATCACCACTCTCCTTGGTGCTGAGAGTTGGACTGTGGCCTTGGAAGAGTCTGTTGAAGGCCACAGACTCTCTTGAAGCCCATACCCTATGATGGTCTGTTGAAGGAGGTCACCGAGAGGAGGGACCGCTGCTCAACCCTAGTGCTGCCCTCAGGCAATCAGGAGCTGTTCGCCCCTGCCCTGTCCTGGGGATGCCCACCATGGGAGCGACTTCAAGGATGCACATGGATAGATCAGCTGTGGTGGGAACTTCAAGGTACTGTGGGTGCCTGAACCCTGGGAAGGCCTCTCTATAAACTCTAACGCGCTGGTGAGCAGGCAGTAAACTCATCCAGCCACACCCAAGATCGCCACCTACTGATCAGAGTGACTGCATCTTTCTCTGGTCTCTTCTTGCCCTCCGTGTATGGGGGTGGTTTGCAAACCAACACACAGTCCCACAGAAATATCCCAGTTACTGGAGACAACCTTAAGGGACACAAAAGGAAGACCTGTGCAAATTCTGCCGGAGAGGAAGGTTACACAGGATGATCACATCGTTACAAGCAGCCCAGAAGAAACGTAAGTGACCAACACGCACCCAAAAAGAGGCTCAACCCTACTAATTATCACACAAATGTACATTAGAATGAGGATGTGCATCCAATCCCTTTCATCTAGGGGACTGGTCAAATTTTTCATGATAATACTCAGTGTTGGCGAGGATGTTGGCAAACAGGCACCCCATCACCGTAGCAGGGTGTGGACTGGCAGGGCCCTTCTGGAGAGCAGTGTGGCAGGACCCGTTCAAACCACAAATTCACACACCCACCACACCTTCAGTTCTACTTTTCTAAGTCTCTCCGATAAAATAAAGTGTACAAAAGGACACACTGTGTAATTGTGTGTAAAATAAAATACTGTGGCAGGATAAATGTCCATTCATTAGGGGGTAGGTAAATAAAATAGGGTACAACTCTAAAGTTACATAGATCTATAGTTATGGATGAAATTCTCCAATGTATCTTTGAAGGTGGACAAGTCACAAAATACTATATATAGTATGACCTTATTTATGATTTTAAGAGCTCTCTCTATACAATATATGTTATCATTGCTCCAGGGGATCTTCCCAACACAGGGATTGGACCCAGGTCTCCTGAATTGCAGGCTGATTCTTTACCAGCTGAGCCACTAGGGAAGCCCAAGAAAACTGGGGTGGGGAGCCTATCCCTTCTCCAGCAGATCTGCACAACCCAGGAATTGAACCGGGGTCTCCTGTATGGCAGGTGGATTCTCTACCAGCTGAGCTACCAAGGAAGCCTTATCATTATATACATACCATTATATATAAAGATAAAGATGATAATGATGTTGAATATAGATAGATAAATTGATTCCAGAAAAGATCTGGCAGGATGTACAGCAAGCTACCAATAATGGTTACCTATAGGAATGGGATACACTTTCCAGGTGGCTCAGTGGTAAAGAATCCACCTGGCAAACAGTACATGTGGGCCTGATCCCTGGGTTGGGAGATCCCCCGGAGAAGAAAATGGCAACCTACTCCAGTATTCTTACCTGGGAAATGCCATGGACAGAGGAGCCTGGCGGGCTATAGTCCATGGGGTGGCAAAGAGTCGGACACGACTAAGCAACTGAACAGCAACCACATAGGAATGAGAGCAGGGCCTGGGGGCGAGTGAGGGCTTATCTTTCACTTTCTACGTTTAAGTTCTACGTTTTGACACCACACTTATGGCAGAAAGTGAAGAGGAACTAAAAAGCCTCTTGATGAAGGTGAAAGAGGAGAGTGAAAAAGTTGGCTTAAAACTCAACATTCAGAAAACGAAGATCATGGCATCTGGTCCCATCACTTCATGGGAAATAGACGGGAAAACAGTGGAAACAGTGTCAGACTTTATTCTTGGGGGCTCCAAAATCACTGCAGATGGTGACTGCAGCCATGAAATTAAAAGACACTTCCTCCTTTGAAGAAAAGTTATGACCAACCTAGATAGCATATTCAAAAGCAGAGACATTACTTTGCCAACAAAGGTTCGTCTAGTCAAGGCTATGGTTTTTCCTATGGTCATGTATGGATGTGAGAGTTGGACTGTGAAGAAAGCTGAGCACCGAAGAATTAATGCTTTTGAACTGTGGTGTTGGAGAAAACTCTTCAGAGTCTCTTGGACTGCAAGGAGATCCAACCAGTCCATTCTGAAGGAGATCAGCCCTGGGATTTCTTTGGAAGGAATGATACTAAAGCTGAAACTCCAGTACTTTGGCCACCTCATGCAAAGAGTTGACTCACTGGAAAAGACTCTGATGCTGGGAGGGATTGGGGGCAGGAGGAGAAGGGGACGACAGAGGATGAGATGGCTGGATGGCACCACTGACTCGATGGACGTGAGTTTGAGTGAATTCCGGGAGTTGGTGATAGACAGGGAGGCCTGGCGTGCTGCGATTCATGGGGTCGCAAAGAGTCAGACACGACTGAGCAAGTGAACTGAACTGAACTGAAGTTCTACGTCATGTGAATTTTTAAGAGAATATCTTCCAGTAATTCTTGCTGGAAATATTCATTACTTAATACTGTGCAACTTTTAGATTACTGCATAACTTGGCAATTTCTAAAAATTACTGTGTAAAAATGCAAGCAAGTTATTAAGTGATCTGGACAGTAGTATGATTTCATTTTGTTATTTCAAGAAACAACACATGCTTAGCTATTAGAACAGCATCTTGAACTAGATGCTGCTGGTCTAGACACCCCCTCTTTCCTCACAACCAGCATCTATTTGTCTCCATCCAGACAATTTTTAACTAAGAGCGGAGAGTTTTGACTCCATAAAGCAGTGGTCCTTAACCTTTTTAGCACCAGGGACTGGTTTCATAGAAGACAATTTTTTCCACAGATGTGGTGAGGGGGCTGGTTATGGGATGATTCAAGCAAGTTTTATTTATTATGCAGTCACTGATCTGACAGTGGGCAGAGCTCAGGCAGTCATGTGAGTGATGGGGAACGGCTTTAAATACAGATGAAGATTCACTCACTACGCCGCTGCTCACCTCCTGCTGTGCAGCCTGGTCCCTACCACTGCCATAAAGGATCCAATAAAACTGTCCAAGGGTCTTTGTGAGCCTGCAGGCTTAATGAGCAGAAGAGGAGTGACAGTGTGAGACCTGAGCTGAGGAGAGGTCCTCTCTCCCCACCTCTACCCAGGACCCAACATCCAATACCATCCTGGTATCTCCAGGAGCAGTAACTTTGAGTTTCCAGGAACAGCATCCTCAGCAGGGAATATATTTGCATTCTCAACATGTGATGACAATAAGAAGATCCAGAAAAGGAGGGGAAGAATGCTGGGGAAGGGGGCAGGGGTTGTAAACAGAGACCAGAAACAGACATAGCTCTTGGGGGATTTCCGAGCACCCTTTGCATGAAGTAAGTAGGGGGACCCTCTGAAGTGAGTAAAATCTGCTTCTGCATAGAAGAGGGACATCCTGCCAGGAGGCAATGGGCTAAACATGTGTGAGTATATACAGCACAACAGACAGCCACCGAACTATGAACAGAAGCCCTCAGAGGTCACAAGAAGTCCAAGTTGTGTTAGTCATATCCATTTCTTAGGGTCTTAGGATATATATATATATATACATACACATATTTTTAAGGATATATATAGTATACTTAAATTTTATGCTTATATATATATTTTTAACTACATAAAATCAAAGTTACTGAACTTTGTGGTACATGTGAAATAGTCAATCCTGTTCATTTATCTTCGTATCCATAATTTCATTGGGTGATAATGAAAAAGTCTAAATTCGAGGTCCTATTGTAATGAAACATCCAGATCCAAAGGTCTGCCAGGGAAGAAGGGGGCGGATAATAAATTAGATTCCAAATGTTATGAGATTCTCTCTCTGGGTGTCATTTACAATTCGTCATTATTGTTTATTTGTGTGCTTGGATTTGTCTACAGTGAGTATGTGTATTATTTTGTGTGAAGAGAGTATACTTAAAATATATGAATGTGACTACTACTCTTTAAGAAAATAAGAAGTGCTGTGTGACTCTGCCTTCCCACCCAGTGGAAGGCCCTGCAGGGGATCCAAGAAGTCTCCTGAAGATGTGACTCTAGCACATTGATGTTAATGAGACGTGTGTGTGCTGCTAAGTCGCTTCAGTCGTGTCCAACTCTTTGTGACTCCATGGACGGTAGCCCACCAGGCTCCTCTGTCCATGGGATTCTCCAGACAAGAATACCAGAGTGGGCTGCCATTTCCTTCTCCAGAGGATCTTCCCAACCCAGGGATCAAACCTGCATCTCTCGAGGCTCCTGCTTTGCAGACAGATTCTTTACCACTGAGCCACCAGGGAAGCCCTTGGTTAATGAGACACATCACACAAACCCAGTCCATGACAACTGCACTGATGCCAATTCTCCTGCTGGGAGAGAACCTGCGTGTTTCTCAGTCTCCTTCCCCAACAAGCACCTCTCTAAGTGTCCCTTGCCCTCTGTCTTGTCTCCCCCTGTCCCCACCCCTAAGCCCTCTCCATGTCCCTGGGCTGGAACAGCCTCCTCCGTGGAGTTCTGGGCATCAGTAACTGTTACTATCTTTATTTGAAATGCTCAACTGTTCAACATAAACATTTACATCTGCTGTAATGTTTTAACACCTTGTTTTGATGTTACAAGTGCTGGGTGGGAGCCTAGGAAGATAGGAAGGGGTGCTCTTCTCCACCAAGCTGGACCTTGTCATCATCTGGCAGAGTGAGCCTGACGTGTCCCTCTCAGCCCCTGGGCCACTTCTCCATCCATCTACTGCATGCCATTGGACAGTGACTCATATTTTTCTGAATCTTCATTATGTGACCTGTAGGGATGAGTTCGTTGACCTTCTATGTGCCATGGCTAGTCCATCTGTAAAATGGGATAATACACACACTGGACATGAGCTTGAGTAAACTCCAGGGAATTGGTGATGGACAGGGAGGATAATACACCCACTGGACACGAGCTTGAGTAAACTCCAGGAAGTTGGTGATGGACAGGGAGGCCTGGCGTCCTGCAGTCCATGGGGTTGCAAAGAGTCGGACACGACTGAGAGACTGAACTGGATACTTCCCAGGTGGCCCTAGTGGTAAAAAACGCTCCTTCCAATCAATGCAGGTAAAAAACGCACCTTCCAATCAAAACACAAGAGACGCGGGTGCAACCCCTGGGTCGGGAAGATCTCCTGGAGAAGGGCACTGGCAACCCACTCTGGTATTCCTGCCTGGAGAATCCCAAGGACAGAGCAGTCTGGCGGGCTACAGTTCATGGGGTCGCTAAGAGTCTGGCCACAACTGAAGCGACTTAGCACGCACGCATATGTGTTAGGAACTGTACCTGGTACTGATGCAGTGATAAGTGTTTGCTGTGATTACTTATCTAAGTGGGCTTGTCCGGTTCACCTAAGTGCCTGGACTATGCCTGGACAGGGTGGGCGGCAATAAGCATTTACAGACTGCCCGGGAGGCCAAAAGTGGCGGGTGGGCGGGGATCTGCCTTCCTAGCCGAAGTGGTGGGAATGAACAGGGCCGAAGTGGGCACGGCGGGAAGGCGGCCGAGGGGCTCACCGATCTCCACCTCCACCTCCTCGGGCACCACCTTGCGGTAGAAGAAGAGAGTCGAGGCGCCCTCCTCGTCGCTGGTCTGGTTGAGGAAGTGTAGGATGAGTTCCTCGGCCTTGCCGTCGTTGCGGTTTAGCAGCTCCTCGAAGAGCTGAGGGTCTGTGATGCCGAAGGCGTTGTACACACGGTCTCGCATCCACAGCACTCGCAGGTCGTCCATGGCGCGGCAGGACTGACCACAGCTCAGCGCTCAGGGAGCTGAGCTCCGGGCGGGAGTCCGTGGCAACGGCGTCCCTAGCAACGGGCGCCCCGGCAACGGCCGCCGCTGGCGCGGGGGAGCACAGCCCCAGGCCCCGCAGTCCCTACGCGCGCTGGTACCGGAGCCCAGAGCTCACAGAGGCGCGAACCGAGACTCGGGAGGGTGGCGCTGAGCCCCTAGAGAAGGGCCGGGGCGCCCCAGCCTGCGCGCGGAGGGTGGTCGGGGTTCTTCTCCCGGTGGGCGCCCCCTTCCTTCTGGGAGGACCGAGGTGAGCAGGGCGGCGGCATGCAAGATTGAAAGACTTCGGCCAGGGCCAGTCTCAGCCGCGGAGGGTCTGCAGGCCTGGAAGTGAGCCAGGAGCCTTGTAGGTGCTTGATGCACAAGGCCTCCTGCTTTTCCACCGCCAGCCTGTCTGGGAACATCCCGCACGCACTGACAAGAAAACGGGCAAAACAGGTGACAGAGATGGCCTTGGCATCTCAGAGGTGGTAGAGGCAAAATTGGACGCGAGGCAAAAGGACTTCAGTCTGAGCCCTCAGTCGCTCTGGATCAAAGGGTGTCAGAAGAGCAAATACATAGTGAAGATTTTCAAGAAGGGGCAAGTTCCTTCTGGTGTACCAGGGTCAGGGAGCAGGGAGCCCCAAGAAGGGAAACTGGCTACAGGATCAAAGGCTTTGTAGCCAATCCAAAGCCAAATAAAGCAAAACACCCGCCGTCTCAAAAATAGATATATTTATTTTTCATTAGTAAAGGGAAGCTGAATACTGATAGGAAGATGCAAATGTGTCCTTTCGTGCATTTGTGGATCTTTTAACTTGTTCAGTCTTTTCCCCTAACAGAATTGAGCCCCTCGATTCAGACTTGGGCTGAATCTAGCCTTCTTACTGGATTTTCCCATCAAGGAACAAGTGGAATGTTCTAAGTATTAAAATTCTAAACCAAAGTTCAGCCTGGGTGTTGAAAAATTATCACTCCAAACTGTCTTATTTTCATCATCTTGAACTAAGATTTCTTGCTGAAGATACACCAGATGGCATGCAAGCAAACCTGGCTTTAAATTGAATAAGGTTGTTTGTAAATGCAGGCTGACGAACAGCTGATGTTGTTATTTCTTTTCCAAAATGAATCAAGCCCTAAAGTGTCTGAATTTTTAATTCGTAGACATAAGAGTTACTTAATGCTATACACAATCTATGCCTTATTAAACTACTGCAGAATGAAAACTGAGATCAGTGTTGTTATAAAATACTCCTTCCATAAATGAAGACCAAGGAGCTTTCAGTGAAAGGTGAGTCCCCTCAAAGTCCTACCCACCATGAATGATGAATGGCCAGTCCAAGGCTCAGCATGACCTCCAACAAACCCTCTTTGCACCTCTTGATTCAGCACAATGACACCACTGCAAGGACCCTCTTCATCCTTGCAGGGCAAAATCAACCTCTGTTTTACTGAAGAAATCCCTTGGATTTTTATTTTACAATGAACAGCTGAATGGAAAGTGGAGAATGTGGCAGTAGTGACATTTTGAGTTAGCGAAATAAACAGATACTTAGCATCATCCAGACAATTGACGGTTTTTCCTCTGGAAGTTTGCTATCACAGGAACGAAGTTACATCTTAACAACCGTATACATAATACTTCTACCAAATCACTTGCAAACAAAATAGAGCAACAGCTCTAGTAACATGATAGAACCAGCAACTATATAAAGAAAGAAAATTTACCCTGAAGCCTACAAGATGTCATCAAACTCTAATTCTTGAGAGTTCTTTCACAAAAATTAGAACTACAATTTGTATTTAATAATACCATTACATTCTACAGAACTACTACATAGGTTTCAACTGAAAAGTGACTCTTCACTCTCTGTTCTATGCCCTGATAGAGGTAAAGTGGTCCCCCTGACAACTGCCGGGGGGGGGGAAAAGAATTCTGGCAGATCCTGTAGGTTTCCTGTTCACTAGTCAGTTAACAGTGCCCTTGAAATTGTTGGTTTCCTAAAAATGAATTAGTACATTTTTATTATTATTACAATAAACCCTTGCAGTAAAATAATAAAAATAAGAACCTGTGAGGGACAAGTCTGAGCCTGCAAGGCACTAACCACATTTTGTATTCACCCACCAGAAGTGTCCAAACTTTTATCTTTCTGGGGAAACATTGAGAGAAGAATCATTTTTAAGTTTCATCAGCATCATTTTGTTTGATATTTTAAGATGAGGGACAACATCTCATGAAGTAGCATGGAATCTTGACTACAATTAAAAAGGTTTAACATTAGAGTCACAGTTACGTCATGATGTTCAGTTCATGCCCCTTAGCAAACAGGCCTTGAAATCACCTGAAAAGATACATTTAAATTCAGGGCCACCATGATCTTAGCTTGTAATGAAAGTCCCAAATTCTCTCCTAGCAGTGAGGGTGAAGGAGACAAGCAGGTCTCTTCATGTGAATTACTCAAAATGTTAAGAAAGGGAAAACACTGCAGGTTTCTTTTTGAAAATAAATATCTAAAACCCGTTATAGTAAAATATGGAAAATGAACATAAGAATACAGGACAGATCAAAATGTTCAACTGGACTGACTCAAATGTCAAGTGAAAAGATGAATTTAAACTGAAGATTATACATAATGGCTTAGTAAGAACTGGTTTTTAACTGATCTTAGTAGTTTTAAAAATTTAACTGTAAGTGCCTTTATCAGACATTTATTTAGAATTAGTCTGAAAGTGGAACATTATAATTATACTGTTCTCAAGGACAGGTGCGACCTCTTCATGGTAAAATATCTTAATTTATATTTTATTATAAAAATATACAAAATACTACTTTTTACCTTTCCTTCTTCACTCAGTATAAACCCTTTTTGGTTCAGGAACGTCAGCCAACTAAATTCAAATCATATCCATATTATGTCTTCTAAAGTCACACTGGATTTTAAGGCTCAGTACACAGTTTATCTTCTCAAATATACAAGTATCATAATTGGTTTTATGTAAGGATAACAGGATAAAAGTCTTTAAAAAAATATACAAGTGGGATAATCATTGTGTTGCATGTTATTTTATCCCATTTTCTCCAATTATTAAAACAAGACAAAACTGTACAAATAATTCTACTTGTAATTCTAGATAGTATACAATGAAAAAGTTTGCATACTTTTAATTAAGCAAAATATAATAAATGTGAATCTTTTGATTATCCGTCATTAAATTTTTTTAAAACTACTTAGCTTCAGCTGTTGGAAAATATTATCTGACAACTTCAGGTGACAGAATAACTCTGGCTTTTTTTTTTTTTTTTTTAATAAAATGAAAAGGAATCAAACATCTAAGACTATTTTCAATTCGCCATTCAAAATTGGCTTCTCTCTCCCATGCCTGTATTTTTAAAAACAACCATAACATAACTTTCGCATGAACTGACATTTGCTCATCATAAAAACTGAAAGAAATTTATATATCTGAAATTGAGAAAGTTTACAAAATACTTAACATACAAGGAAGAGGTATATCTTACAGATTTGGCTATCTCATAAGGCAATTAATGAAGATGGAATTTTTCCTATCATCAATTTAACATAAGGAATTCTACAACATGATAATTCTCCATAAATCTGAAAGCTTGTTGGATACTTCAATATAATCATGCCAGGTCATCACTGAACTTTGAAGAAAGTAATCTGAATGAGAAAGGAACAAATTTGGTGCCTGCACCAACGTAGAATTTGTTCTGAAATTCTACCCTAAAAAAAAAAAAAAGTATTAATGAAAGATTCTGAATTACATTTCTTAAAACAACATTTACTAAGTTAAAAAAAAGTTCCTGTACTTCCAAACGTGCTTCATTCCATATATGGGCTTGGCACAAATACTTTCACTGAGATAAAACACACGTACATACTGACCCTTTGTTGGCTTTCCCATGAAGGAAATGCTGACACCTCATGTTACCTCCCACTCTATAGACATTCACACGAGAATTAGGAACCTCTCTCTCCTCGTAACTGGACACAGAGACAATCTGATATATATTGTAAAACATTAAGAAATATGGCTTACAATGAGATAAAGTAACCTGTCAGACCCAAAGGGAGTTGAAAATATTAAATACACATAATTATTCATCAAGTATAAACTTGCTTTTTACACGTCAGGGACAATAGCTCAGAAACAAAATACAATTTTAACTCAGGGGATCAGAATACAGATCTCAATACTGGCAAGGAAAGAACTAGCCTAAATAATGTATGTACACATACATATTACTGGAAATGTTCTATGTGTATATATATTGGGGGGGGGTTACTGTCTTAAATATCAGTTCTGAAGCTCAATTCCAAACTTACCAGTGGAGGCGGATGGCGTGAAGAAATGCAGAAAGCCCTTCCATGATCAAAAGGATGAAAATTGTCAATACTGCAAAGAGAGCAATCACGGGGAGTAGCACCAAGACCCCGTAGGTTGTGTCTACCCGGAGGCCGACGTGCATCAGCATGGCCCACAGGACCTCAGACAACTCTGTGTGGGAAGCATTTTGCAGAGTTAACCTCTGTTGACCTTCAGTGAGTCACTTCCATTAGCTAGCTAGACTGAGTTTCCTTCTGAGAAATTTTGAATTGTTATCCCTAAAATAAATACACACCCGTAAAAGATATAATCTGCTCCTCACGTAAAAATTACATGAGCAACTTGATCATCTCAAATGTGGAGGATGACCTGACATTCCAGAGAAATCAGAAGTCTGCCTGCCTGCCAAGGAGAGATCTTGACCAGATGGGGGTCTGGCTGGCTCGGTCCCAGTGCAGCCCTAGATCAGGCAGTGGGAAGCTGGGCATCAGCCCTGACTTGGCCACTAACTGATCAGGCGGGTGATCCAGCGCCACCACCGAACCTCACTGGGCCTTAGTCTCCTCCTCTGCAATAGAAGATGGTGGACCACAGCGCCCCCCTCCAACCAGAAAAGTCTCAACTTGCAGCTATACTTATAAAAATATCAGTGTGCCAACCAGCAAAAGAACACCTCTATCACCTGGTGATTCTCACAAGTACAGACAGTCTTTGCACAACGGAGCAGGGGCAGAACAGTGACCAGCGAAAGCATCCTTAATGGTCAACGGGGAAAATGACAGTTGTTCCAGGACCTTTCAAAATTACTGTCAAAACATTAAAACACTCTCTTATTCTTGGTTATAAATGCATAAGGAAATGAAAAGAGAGCGAATCTATCTTTTAAATGTTAGAAACACTGAGTATTAAATTGTTCGGGGGTTTTGGTAAGAACTTATCAAGGGTGATTTGAACAGCCTTCTTCTCATGTGACCTGGGAGAGCCAGGCACCTGAACACAGAGCAAGCCTTCTCCCTAATACCTAGCATGCTGTCCTACTCTTTTCCAAGTTTGAATCAGCTTCTACAGTGTGCTTTGTGCCTTCCAAGTCCTGAACTACCTCCTGGAGCTTGTGCAGCATCACTTCTGGGACACCAGCATCTTCTGTACGTTACTAAGTTCCTCTGGCTGCAAATTCCACCTCTCGAACGGCAGCAGTGTCACACCCCCACATCAGTTATTTCTCCTAAACTCCTGTTACATTCCATTTGCATTTCACTTCCAACATATCACCGTTTGTTTCTTTGGTGCATTTTTTCATCTTTGTTGGCCAATTCCCTCAGTTGAGTGATCCATTTTTAAATACCAGGTGAGTTTACCACTGGCCCACAAGGAGGCAACCCCACCATGTGCTTTGCTGTCTGGGCACGAACTGAGCAGCAGGTTCAAGGACCAATGGGGAAAATGGCTGTTGTTCTGGGGCCTTTCAAAATTTTCAAAACATGTAAACACTCTCTTATTCTTGTTTATAAATGCATAAGGAAATGAAAAAACACAGGGACCAATCACAACAGGCTCTGAAAAAGTGATGCCGCTGGTCTCTGGTCATGATATGCATGTGTCTTATTTACGTAGTGACTTGTAGGCTAAAAGGCCAGCAGTGAAGCCTGTGCTTTGTACCCATATACTCAGATTTTATTGTAGAAACTGAAATTTCAACCATGTTTTTGGGTGGCTGGTGAGACTTGAGTAAATGGAGGTAACTGAAATCCATGCATCACTAGAACATGGAAAAGGAGGACTATCTGTAATCAAAACTATTCATCAGCATTGTTTCAGGACTTGCTTGACATAACTACACCATCACACTTGGTGAGGCAGGGCTGAATTAAAATAACAGTAAAAAACAAAAATAATAATAGTCAGAGCAGAGGGAGTAAAATGCTTATGCCAGAGGTTCCTAAGCCTTCTTGGTCCCGAAAACAACTCGTGTCCCAGTGATTTTTTTCCCAGCACCCTGAAGTCAAAGCAAATACCCAGGAGACCAGGGCAGTAAGTAGTCAAGTCCAAACAACTTAACAGTCCCCATTCACACAGTATCATAGACAGTGCCCTTTCCATCAAAATTTTTTAGTGTCCCACAGTGCCTGCACGAGTTAACTGAAGTGCTGAGGGGTGTCTTGGCCCAGAGTTTGGGAACTGCAGGTCAAACCAGAAACTTACGTGCATGAGCCAAACTGAGTGCCCAGAGCCTCAGGTACGAAGCAGTGTTAGAGATGCATCCCAGACAGTACTCGATGGAATGAATTATTTGGGTCATTAATATTTCTCCAAAATCAAACTACAAGAGATGACACGACCTGGGTTAGATTCTGTACATGACATGCATGACGGTGACAGGACTGGCTTCTGGAACGCTGCTGAGGACATGCTAGAGCATGAGGGGCAGGGAGCCACGAGATCCGAGTTCTGCTCACAGCTCTGCCACTACCCAGCTTTCAATCTACGGAGCTCCCACTCCCGTCCCCAGGATGTGACCCCACGGAACTCTGGAACTCTGAGGCCACAACCACCATGGCCCTCAGACAGCCCAATGAGGTTCTTGAGCTACTCTTAGTAATTATAAAACGTATCATGAAAAACCAGACATCCACCAACCACAAGAGTAGAAGATTGTGAATGCACATGTGTTTAATGGATAAGAGCATCTTAATATGAGTCTGAGAACCAGAAATTATAAAAAGAGTTCCTAACAGTGAAAAGACTGTAGAACACTGGGCAAGATGCCTCTCAAGTTCTTCCAGGTCTGCTTTTTGTTTTTTTATGACCTTAGAAAGTATTAATTGTCTCAAATTAAAGCACTAAATTACATAATAATTACAAAAGGCTGACTGTAAGAAACCTTGTTTAGTCGTCATTGAACAACCAAAAAAGTTTCCAAGAAAATAAAGTAGACGTGAGCAGCAGACATGCTGGTTCTGTCCGCCAGGACTGGGCTTCCTTGGGAGGAAACGCTTCTTCTCCCATCTCACCCTAGACCCACAGTCAGTCGTTATTAGCTAAAATGTGCCCCCTCCAAAAGTCGTACGTTGAAACCCTAATCCCCAATATGAGTATGTTTGGAGATGGGCCTTTAAGGAGGTAATTACAGTACAGTTCAGTTCAGTTCAGTCGCTCAGTCGTGTCCAACTCTTTATGACCCCATGAATCACAGCACGCCAGGCCTCCCTGTCCATCACCAACTCCCGGAGGTCACTCAGACTCACATCCATCGAGTCAGTGATGCCATCCAGCCATCTCATCCTCTGTCGTCCCCTTCTCCTCCTGCCCTCAATCCCTCCCAGCATCAGAGTCTTCTCCAATGAGTCAACTCTTCGCATGAGGTGGCGAAAGTACTGGAGTTTCAGCTTTAGCATCATTCCCTCCAAAGAAATCCCAGGGCTGATCTCCTTCAGAATGGACTGGCTGGATCTCCTTGCAGTCCAAGAGACTCTCAAGAGTCTTCTCCAACACCACAGTTCAAAAGCATCAATTCTTCAGTGCTCAGCCTTCTTCACAGTCCAGCTCTCACATCCATACATGACCACAAGAAAAACCATAGCCTTGACTAGACGAACCTTTGTTGGCAAAGTAATGTCTTTGCTTTTGAACACGCTATCTAGGTTGGTCATAACTTTCCTTCCAAGGAGTAAGCGTCTTTTAATTTCATGGCTGCAGTCACCATCTGCAGTGATTTTGGAGCCCAAAAAAATAAAGTCTGACACTGTTTCCACCGTTTCCCCATCTATTTCCCATGAAGTGATGGGACCGGATGCCATGATCTTCATTTTCTGAATGTTGAGCTTTAAGCCAACTTTTTCACTTGCCACTTTCACTTTCATCATGAGGCTTTTTAGTTCCTCTTCACTTTCTGCCACAAGGGTGGTGTCATCTGCATATCTGAGGTGATTGATATTTCTCCCGGCAATCTTGATTTCAGCTTGTGTTTCTTCCAGTCCAGCGTTTCTCATGATGTACTCTGCATATAAGTTAAATAAACAGGGTGACAATATACAGCCTTGACCAACTCCTTTTCCTATTTGGAACCAGTCTGTTGTTCCATAGCCAGTTCTAACTGTTGCTTCCTGACCTGCATACAGGTTTCTCAAGAGGCATATCAGGTGGTCTGGTATTCCCATCTCCTTCAGAATTTCCCACAGTTTATTGTGATCCACACAGTCAAAGGCTTTGGCATAGTCAATAAAGCAGAAGTAGATGTTTTTCTGGAACTCTCTTGCTTTTTCCATGATGCAGCGGATGTTGGCAATTTGATCTCTGGTTCCTCTGCCTTTTCTAAAACCAGCTTGAACATCAGAAAGTTCACGGTTCACGTATTGCTGAAGCCTGGCTTGGAAAATTTTGAGCATTACTTTACTAGCATGTGAGATGAGTGCAATTGTGTGGTAGTTTGAGCATTCTTTGGCATTGCCTTTCTTTGGGATTGGAATGAAAACTGACCTTTTCCAGTCCTGTGGCCACTGCTGAGTTTTCCAAATTTGCTGGCATATTGAGTGCAGCACTTTCACAGCATCATCTTTCAGGATTTAAAAGAGCTCCACTGGAATTCCGTCACCTCCACTAGCTTTGTTCATAGTGATGCTTTCTAATGCCCACTTAACTTCACATTCAGGATGTCTGGCTCTAGATGAGTGATCACACCATCGTGATTATCTGGATCACGAAGATCTTTTTTGTACAGTTCTTCTGTGTATTCTTGCCACTTCTTAATATCTTCTGCTTCTGTTAGGTCCACACCATTTCTGTCCTTTATCGAGCCCATCTTTGCATGAAATGTTCCCTTGGTATCTCTAATTTTCTTGAAGAGATCTCTAGTCTTTCCCATTCTGTTGTTTTCCTCTATTTCTTTGCACTGATCGATGAGGAAGGCTTTCTTATCTCTTCTTGCTATTTCTTCATACTTAGGGTTAGATGAGGTCATAACTTTGGGGCTTGATCCAGTAGGCCTGATGTCTTTATAAGAAGAGACAAGAAGAGATACATGCACAGCAATAAGGCCATGTGGGGACACAGCCACAGAGAGAAGCCCCAGGAAAAACTGACCCTGCCAACACCTTGACCTTGGACATTTGGCTTCCAAAACCCTGAGAAATAAATTTCTTCAGTTCAAGCCCCCGAGCATGTGGTTGTGGCAGCCCGTGCAGACAATTACAGCAGTCACTGGTTTGGGGATGGCGAGTGACGCCAGCCAGACCGATCACAGCACTTCCTTAGGATTCTTCCTCATGGTAAGAGTGCTTTTCTCTGATTGAAAGACTGAAGAAAATGAGCCCAGTGCTCGCTGTGGCTACAGTTCCAACATCGTGGGGCCAACTGGCTTCAGAATGTGAAGCAAACTTAAGAAGAAAACCCAAGCCAGACTTGCTGGGGTTGGAATCCAGAGCCTCACCAGCCTGAGGCCCACTCTCCCCCGTCCTGACCTGAGCCAGCAGAATCACCCTGAAGCCAGTGTGAACAGGGTCTCTTTCTTATAACTATGGAGAAGTTCTCATGGAGATGAGAATCTTCTGAAAGCAATGTTCACAGCACCTTAAGTCATTTAATATCACAACTTGTGATGTTAACGCTATAAATTGCATTGTAAGACTGAGAACCACAAAATATTAACCCCAAATCCTTATGATAACAATTCTGTGAAGAGAATAGTATTTGGAAAGCTTTGAGGAACGGTTGTTTTGCTTTGAGTTTTGATGCTTAAGATGATTACTATCAAAGAACAGAAACAGAGTCACAGATAGAGAAAATAAATGTATGGTTACCAAGGGATAGTGGGGGAAGGGATGAACTGGAATATTGGGATTGACATATACACACTATATACATACACAAAACAGACAACTAATAAGGACCTCCTGTATACCACAGGGAACTCTACTCAGTACTCTGTGATGACCTATATGAAAAGAATCTAAATGGATACATATAAAGGAAGCTGAGCACCGAAGAATTAATGCTTTTGAACTGTGGTGTTTGAGAAGACTCTTGAGAGTCCTTGGACTGCAAGGAGATCCAACCAGTCAATCCTAAAGGAAATCAGTCCTGAATATTCATTGAAAGGACTGATGCTGAAGCTAAAGCTCCAATATTTTGGCCACCTGATGCAAAGAGCTGACTCACTGGAAAAGACCCTGATGCTAGGAAAGCTTGAAGGCAGGAGGAGAAGGGGACAACAGAGGACGAGGGGTTGGATGGCATCACTCGATGGACACAAGTTTGAGCAACTCTGGGAGTTGGTGATGGACAGGGAAGCCTGGCGTCCTGCAGTCCATGAGGTCGCAAAGAGTCAGACAAAACTGAGCGACTGAACTAAACTGGCATGTGTGTGTATAACTGATTCACTTTGCTGTACACTTGAAATTAACACAGATGGTAAGTCAACTAGACTCCAGTAAAAATTAAAAAAAAATAAAAGTGATTCTTATCATTCTCGTTGTGACGATCATCTCTGTATAAGTCTGGCTCCTCACATCAACAACAGTAACTGAAAAGGTTACCTCTTCACAAGTCACTTCTCTGCATCCATCTTCCATTTGGTTGTTCCCCTCTTCTATATCTTGGCCTCCCAGCAAAGAAACTTCTTCCTCGCTATCTTTCCTTACAAGTGTGTAGCCACTCTAAAAACAAGCCAAAGAAAACAGAGTCAGTGCCTTTAAAATCACAAGGTTGTGACAACATCAAAGTTAGAACCCCTTCAACTCTGTTCAAGATTCAGCTCTTCAGGAATAAAAAGCCCTTTAAAAGAAAATGAGCATATTGTACCCACTAGGATGGCTGTTGTAAAAAAAACAGAGCATAAGTAACCGTTGATTAGGGTGTGGAGGAACTCCTGTGCATTGCTGACGGGAACGTGAAATGGTGTAGCCACTGTGGAACAGTTCAGTGGCTCCCCAAAGCATTAAACAAAGAACGATCATTTCTAGTATATACCCCAAAGAACTGAAAGCTAAAGACTCCAACAGATATGTATATGCCCACATTCAGAGCAGCACTGTTCACAACAGCTAAAAGGTGAAAGCAACCCACGTGCCCATTCATGGATGAACTGAGAAGCAAAATGTAGTCTATCCACAAAATGGAATATTATTCAGCCTTAAAAAGGAAGGAAGGGTCCTCCATGGTGGTCTGGTGGTTAAGACTCCATCTTCCAATGCAAGGGATACAGGTTCAATCTTTGGTCAGGGAACAAAGATCCCACATACTATCGAGTGCAGTCAAAAAGTGGGGAAATAAAAGGAAGGAAATTCTTTCTCTTCCTTTTTTATTTTTTGGCACCACATAGCTTGTGGGATCTTAGTTCCTCATCCAGGAATTGTACCCAGGCAAGTCTCAGCAGTGAGCACAGAGTCCCAACTATTGGACCACCAGGGAATTCCCAGGAAGGAAATTCAGACACAGGTTACAACATGGATCAATCTTGAGGACATTATGCTAAAATAAAAGGAGACTATTACCTGATTCCACTTGTATGAGATACCTAAAGCAGTCAAATTCATACACACATAAAGTAGAAGGGTAGTTGCCAAGGGCTGGGGCGAGAGGAAATGGGGAATTAGTGTTCATGGATATGAAGTCTCAGTTTAGGAAGATGGAAGAGTTCTGGAGACCGATGGGAGGCGGATGCACAGTGTGAAATACCTAATGCCAGTGTGTACTTTAGGTGCACACCGAACTGTGCACCTAAAACCGCTTACGATGGAAAATTTACACCACGTATATTTTACCACAATATTTCCCCCACCCCAGCCCCAGAATTTTTTTAAAAATATAGACAAATAAGAAAACAGTCTGAAAAGAAACTCAACAAATGGTTAACACTGTTTATAACTGTATAGGAAAAGTTCAAGGCACTATTTTCTGTATTTTCCACATTTCCTTTATGTTATTTAAATTAAAAAAGCACCTTAAAAATGAAGAGGCAAGAATAAGGAAGCAAAAAAAATTCAGTTATGACCAGCATCACTGAAAGATTTCAGTGCAAGCTCCTGCTAGGTTTGGGGTTCATTAAAGGGGACCAGTTTCCCATGCCCAGATGTGCAGGTTCCTGGCACCACACCTCTGCAGAACAGCCAATACCAGAGTGCTCAGTGAAGGAAGCTTTAGCTTTTAAATCAAAGCCTGGATCCCATGGAAGGTGTTTTTTTCCAAATCTATTTATTTATTTCTTTGGCTGCACTGCACAGCAAGCAGGACCTTAGTTCCCTGACTGGGGATTAAACCAATGCCCGCTGCAGAGGAAGCGTGGAGTCTCAGCCACTGGAATTCCCAGAAGGTGTTTTCCTTACAAAACTTTTCACAGCTAAAAACAGACTTTGCTCACCATCGACAGATGTGCATCTGAACTCACACTTACCCTGCCGACCCCAAAACAATTGTGCCCCCTGTGCAGCCACAGCAGAAAGAGTGGTTTTCCCAAGAAAAGCACGGGGACTGACAACACTGTGATGACCAGCAGCAGCCTCTGGATATGCTCCTGTTGGTGCAGACGGGGAGGAAGCCGGTTAAAACGCAAAGACGCACCAAGTGTCACTGGTACGCTGAAACTAGTGACAATCAGGTAGAATGTCTATTAGCAAAGAACATAAAGTAAACGCAAGCTACATTATGTTTGTCAGAGGGTCTCTACCTTTTGTTTCTTAAACTCATAGCTGATATGGGTGGCATCACACAAATGTGCATCTGTATAGAAAGTCATTTCTGGAGAGGACCATGTGCCATAGTCCACTGCCAGTTCTCTGAAAGCCTGGCTGAGTCAGAGACTGATTTTAAAGAAACTGGAGGGGCTTCCCTTGGTGGCTCAGTGGTATTATTTAAATATAAATAAATAAATAAAAGTATTTAAAAAGAAAAAAACTGGAAAAATAAAAAAAGAAAAGAAAAAACTGGAAAGACAGATGGATGAGCAGTACTGGAACCCTCCCTAACACATTCTTTCCCCACCACTTCTGACAGCTAAGGAGTGGCAGCAAATGTGGATTACAGTCTGACCAGAGCCCCGGAGACAGCACTCACGGCAGAATGACACCTCCCTGTGATAACAGAGAGAAACATAAAGCCGCTCAGTGCCTGGGAGGCCGTGGGAAGCACCTTTAGTCATTCTACTGATCAAAACAAAAAGGTTCTCATGAGGACTTCCCTTGAGTTCCTAAGAATGGGGAAGAAAAAAAAAAAAGATTGTTTACCTGCCCTGGGTAAAGACCACCGGTGTCACTAGCCAGGAACAAAAACATGCTAATAAATTCAATCAGAATGCTAGGAGCAGTTCTGGAGGTTTCGGCTGAATAAACCAGCCACTTATAGATGATCATAAATATAAGGTATCCAAAGATGCAGAGCATGAAGAGCAGTTCTGGTATGGAAACCAGACAAATATTGAACTTCTTCCTGAAATGCCTAGGGCAAAAAACAGAATTGATTAACCCATGAATAAATGTTTTAACATTCTTTTATTTGGTTGCACCAGGTCTTAGCGGCAGCATGAAGCTGGACTAAGATTAAAAGTAAAGAGTAAATTAATCTTAAATTCTCTGTGACAAAGCCTATCTCAGAATCACATCATCTGTGTTATGATCCAGATATAATCACAAAAAGATGTGAGGACAGGAGAGAAGACTAGTCTTTTCCTTTCAGATTCAATTAGAAGAAAAGAGACATCATCTCTTACTTCTAATATACCAGCTGTAAGAAAAAAACCAAAAGTTTTTGACTTATAAAAAAGAGTATGACAAAAATCACCTCTGGAAATAAATGTGGATGAACATGCTGCATGTCTCCCTCACTTGAACATAAACTCCATGAGGGTGAAATCTTTTTTCTGATCTCACTGTTCAATCCCTAACAGTGCCAGGCACATTCTATATGCTCAACAAATATTTGCTGAACCAAAGAAGCTGCCGAAAAACTGATCATCAAAACAGGATCATATGAATACAACATACCCCCATACTGGCTGCCTTTAAGATCTAGGGAGTCTATCATCAAGCAAAGTTTAAGAAATATTAATACCAAAAACTTGGCTTATAAATATTGGTTCTTAAAAAAATCTGTACTTACAAGTGGTTAAATATTCCCAGAATGACTCCAAAAGTCATGTGAGTAATCCCTAAAATCACAGACATCTTCATTTTGAAAGAGTTTAGAAAAGTGAGACGATTAGTGGCCAAGTTCCAAATCTAAAGACAAAAAAAAACACCAAAAAAGAACACTTTAACTTCCTTCAACTGCCTTAGGATCAAAGTGCTGCTATTCCTTAAGGAAACCGTGGTCAAGCTTTTTCAAGTTTCCTATCATATTAAGACTTGAGGCAACAATATTCAATTATGTACATTATGTTTAGAGACAAGAATAAACAATTAGGAGAGAGCTTCCATTGGAGGGCTCAGATAAGGGGATGACAGACTCCTGTCAGGGGTTTTTTTCATTACTGTATCACCTCCCTCCAAACCAGTTCTGACGCAGCTTTATTCATTTGGCTGCGCCCAGTTTTAGCTGCAGCATGCAGGCTCTGTACTTGCGGCACGTGAACTCTTAGCTGTGGCATGTGAGATCTAGTTCCCAGGCCAGGGATTGAACCCAGGTCCCCTGCATCAGGATGGCAGTCTGAGACACTGGACTACCAAGGAAGTCCCTTGAGGTAGTTTCTAAACTCCTCTCTTAAGGCTGAGATTCCTCGAGAAGAACCCTGAGTCTAGAGAGACACTGCCTGGGCCTCATAAGCAGCCGCCGGCCGAGCCCCATGGTGGGGTGGGTAGGTGGGGACAGCCCCAGCCCCAGAGCCACTGCCTCTCCTTCCTTCTCCCCACACTTTTCTCCTTTCAAACAACCACCTCAATAAACACCATGATAAGCTTAAGCTCCCTTTCCCATTCTAAAATTCCACACTGTTTCTTTCTAAAGCAAAAGATAAAAAAAACAATTAACGTGCACAAAGAAGAAATGGGAGAAGCAGCACCTGTTTCGTGGCACTCTTCACTAGAATCAAGGGGGTCAGGGAGTAGGACAGACTGTAACCCCAGCTCTCCGAGGACTTGTATTCAGGCACTGATCCTGGCTTCTCAAATGGACTGTTAGCTTCATCTGCACACCAGCCTGACTCGGAATACCCGGTGAGCCTCTGTCATCCAGACAGAAACCCTCCGAGAACCCTCAGGTAAAACCACCTGAACCGCGCTGAACAGTCTGTGAAACCTCTGTGACAGTTCAAACTAGGTGATCCTGGGAATTCCTGGTGGTCCAATGATTAGGGCTCTGAGGTCCTACTGCTAAGGGCAAGTGCTGCATCCCTGGTCAGGGAACTAAGGCCCTGACTTTAGTTAAACCACACAGAGTGGTAAAAATAAAAACATTTTTCATTGAAAAATTAGGTGGTACTAGTGAGAAACTTGTGGAGAAGGCAATGGCACCCCACTCCAGTACTCTTGCCTGGAAAATCCCATGGGTGGAAGAGCCTGGTAGGCTACAGTCCATGGGGTCACTAGGAGTTGGACACAACTGAGCGACTTCACTTTCACTTTTCACTTTTATGCATTGGAGAAGAAAATGGCAGCCTACTCCAATGTTCCTGCCTGGAGAATCCCAGGGACAGGGCAGCCTCGTGGGCTGCCATCTATGGGGTTGCACAGAGTCGGACACGACTGAAGAGACTTAGCAGCAGCGAGAAACTTGAGATATTAAGGGGAGGAGTATACTCACGGGATCAATGCCAAAAGGGTAAGGGCCGCGGAACACTCCGGGAACACTGGGATCCAACTGCAACACGCCATGGTGCCTGACAATGCTGTCACTGTAACACAAAAGAAGGGTGAGGGTCTCCTGTGATGGGGAGGGAGCCTCGGAGTGATGCCCTCCACCTTAGACATCTGGCAGCCAGGCAGACACTCACTTCCAAAGCACCATCTTCCTCTGCTCCTCTGGGCTGTGACTGGAGCTGTACATGGCAGACACGTTCCATCTGGAGCCGAAGAGGTTGACCGACTTGGAAAAGCAGTCGTTGTAGATGAGGCCCGTGTACACTGAGAACAGCCCCATCAGCAGGAGGATATAGCGACCGTTGAAGAACATCCGCATGATCTGTGGGGAGCCAAGTGCAGTGAGTGGGACAGGACCACGGGGAACAGGAGCTGAATTGATCGAGTTAGTCTGGGCACATCCTTAACTGCTCCTCTCCAGGCTGCTCACAATCAAGCTCATAGGGACTTCCCTGGCAGTCCAGTGGCTAAGGTTTTGCACTCCCAGTGCAAGGGACCCGGGTTTGATCCCTGGTCAGGGAACTAGATCCACGTGCTGCAGCTAAGAGTTTGCACACTGCAACTAAAGATCCCGAATGCTGCAACTAAGACCCAGCAGAGCCAAATAAATAAACACTTAAGATATATATATATATATATATAAATAAATAAAAATCAAGTTTATGGCACGGAACTTCCCATCACACAAGAATGAAGACCCACCCCACCTAGGTCTCAGTCAGATGGGTTACGGTTATCGCCAAAAATGAAACATTTTTAAATGTCTCTCTTTCTAGTCAAACAGAAGGTAATCGCTACTAATGCTACCTCACTAGAGATAATGAGCTGGAGGGTTTATGTTTTTACCTCTTGTGACTGATTTAGTCTGGGATGATTTTCATTTAACACCAACAGGAGGGCAAATAAGAACATCACAAAACCATGTCCAAAGTCTCCAAACATCACGGCAAATAAAAAGGGGAAAGTGATGATGGTGAAGAGAGCTGCAGGAAAAGCAAGAGATTTCTGATTGGCAGCAGAGGCAGAAATTTCTAGTTAATGCAAATATAACAGCATATAATGACCTTGACTTTCTCCCAAATTCTCAAGAGAGAACTGACAGATTAAAAAGAACACTTTAGGGACTTCCCTGGTGGTCCAGTGATTAAGACTGCATGCTTCCAATGCAGGGGTATGGGTTTAATCCTGGGCTGGGGAAGTATGATTCCACACATCGCCAGGCACGTTCAAAAATAAAATAAACAGCTTATACTAAATAACAAAACAGCTACTGGTAAGCCTAATTTTCCAAACATCTATTACATTCTCATAGGGGGGGAAAAAGCAGCAGTGATGCACAGAATGTATAAAATATAAAGACTAGCAAATTCAGGCTTCCAACCTGGGTTCACCTCTTGGTAGCTCCCGACCCCGTAGGCATCCACGATGTTCTGAAACCCCTCGGTGAATTTGTTGGTACGGATCAGAGTTGGGGGAGTTTCTTTTGTTGGGATTGTGTTCATGAATGAGGGGATCGTACCACCGCTCTCTCTCTTTCATATGAAAAGAAGAAAAAAACAAAAAATTACCACTCAAGAGCTCTTTCAACAAATCTTGGTGGCCTGCTATGACAAGGCCTGGTGCAGGGCCACATGGGGAAGTACTGATCACCACGCCCCAGGAGGTCCAAGTACACCAGGAGTGACAGGAGGAACTGAGGGAGGCTCCTGGGGTGGGCAGGGGGGTGTGCCTGGGGGTTGCAGTCTTACAGAAGGAAGAATCTAGCAAGGCTGAGTGGTGGAAGTGGGCAGTGATGAGTATAACAAAAATAAACCAAAATGCTGCCATACTGACATTCTGATTTATTCTTCCCTATATTTCATTTTTATTAGGTAATATTGTAGCTGTCTCTAAATTTCTCTTGAACATTTTTAGGAGATAAACCACTAAATTTCAGTTTTATATTGGCGACCCTGGGGCTACTTATATACACACATATGCTCTAGAGTACCAGTCATGTCTCTCAATAAATAAATTATTTATTGCTACCTCAATAAATAAGAATCATCTAGATCTTTAAATAAATACAACAGATGCCCCATACTCCAAAATAACTATTTTTATGACATCATTATTTTGATGTTTTTGTACCATCACAGAATTATGTGAAGAAACAAGGTGATTAACCAAAAGCTCATAAAAAAACATGTTTATTTGTCTATGTAAACCTGTTATTTTCAGTAAAGAACTAAGTTTTGATACAGAAAAAACTCTTGTATAGCAGAAACTAACACAACATTGTAAAACACCTACACCCCAATTAAAAAAACTCACACAGGAACATGGGAGACTGAGCCCAAGTCCTAAAGCGAGAAGAACCTATTACTCAAAGTTCAGGGGAAGAAGGCAATGGCAACCCACCCCAGTGTTCTTGCCTGGAAAATCCCAGGGATGGGGGAGCCTGGTGGGCTGCCGTCTATGGGGTCGCACAGAGTTGGACACGACTGAAGAGACTTAGCGGCAGCAGCAAAGTTCAGAGACCACAGGAACTGAGATTAATGGGTTCAACCAGGTTGAATACATGGAAGTACATTTAACCAAAAACTTCCGCAGGACCAAAGCAGACAAACAAAAGAGACACCGTAAGACAAGTGTCAGAATGGGGGAGAACATTTGCTCTCATATCACAGACAACGAGCTAAGGAAATCAGTAAGAAAAGGACCGACCCCCAAGTGGGAAATGGGCAAAGCATGTGAACAGAGAGCTCCCCAGAAAGTGAAAATTCAAAGGCTCTTAAACATACAAAAAGATATTCAGGACTTCCTGGTGGTCCAGTGGTTAAGAATCTACCTGCCAATGTAGGGGACCTGGGTTTGATCCCTGGTCTGGGAAGATACCACATGCCTCGGGGCAACTAAGCCCATGCTCTGCAACTAGAGATCAGATCAGATCAGATCAGATCAGTCGCTCAGTCGTGTCCGACTCTTTGCGACCCCATGAACCCCAGCACGCCAGGCCTCCCTGTCCATCACCAGCTCCCGGAGGTCACCCAGACTCGCATCCATCGAGTCAGTGATGCCATCCAGCCATCTCATCCTCTGTCGTCCCCTTCTCCTCCTGCCCTCAATCCCTCCCAGCATCAGAGTCTTCTCCAATGAGTCAACTCTTCGCATGAGATGGCCAAAATACTGGAGTTTCAGCTTTAGCATCATTCCTTCCAAAGAAATTCCAGGATTGATCTCCTTCAGAATGGACTGGCTGGATCTTCTTGCAGTCCAAGGGACTCTCAAGAGTCTTCTCCAACACCACAGTTCAAAAGCATCAATTCTTCGGCGCTCAGCCTTCTTCACAGTCCAGCTCTCACATCCATACATGACCACAGGAAAGACCATAGCCTTGACTAGGCGAACCTTTGTTGGTAAAGTAATGTCTCTGCTTTTGAATATGCTATCTAGGTTGGTCATAACTTTCCTTCCAAGGAGCAAGCGTCTTTTAATTTCATGGCTGCAGTCACCATCTGCAGTGATTTTGGAGCCCAGAAAAACAAAGTCTGACACTGTTTCCACTGTTTCCCCATCTATTTCCCATGCAGTGATGGGACCAGATGCCATGATCTTCGTTTTCTGAATGTTGAGCTTTAAGCCAACCTTTTCACTCTCCACTTTCACTTTCATCAAGAGGCTTTTTAGCCCCTCTTCACTTTCTGCCATAAGAGTGGTGTCATCTGCATATCTGAGGTTATTGATATTTCTCCCGGCAATCTTGATTCCAACTTGTGTTTCTTCCAGTCCAGCATTTCTCATGATGTACTCTGCATATAAGTTAAATAAACATGGTGACAATATGCAGCCTTGACGTACTCCTTTTCCTATTTGGAACCAGTCTGTTGTTCCATGACCAGTTCTAACTGTTGCTTCCTGACCTGCATACAGATTTCTTAAGAGGCAGATCAGGTGGTCTGGTATTCCCATCTCTTTCAGAATTTTCCATAGTTTATTGTGATCCACACACCACAATCAGAGAGTAGCCCTCGCTCGGCACAACTAGGGAAAGGCCGAGAGCATCAACGAAGATCCAGCATGGCCAAAAATAAAATAAATACATTTTTCTTTTTTTTAACGAAAGAAAGATATTCACCGTCACTCAAAATAGGGGAAATGCAACAACTGGTTGCATTAATCTGGCAAGTATCTGGCAAAACTGACCCAGCAATTCCATCCTGGGAATCTACCCAGTATCTGACAAATCCGTGCGTGTTTGAACTGTCAAAGGTCAAGTGTTAGTCTCTGTGCTGGTGGTATTCGCAAAGTTGGAAATCACCTAAATGACCAGGGACTAGTTCCATAAACACGTAACATCCATTCCAGCAGGATATTCAGATCAGATCAGATCAGTCGCTCAGTCGTGTCCAATTCTTTGCTATAAAAACAGGGAAGTTTTCTTAAAAGAAAACAAAGTATAAATAGAACATAATCTATTGTGAAGGAAGGGAATTCTCCCCTTTTATATATTCCTATCTGTTTATCTATGATTAAGAAACTCAAAGACATAATTAAACTAAAACAAGGGTTTGTCTTTGAGCGGGGGAACTGAACAAAACTGAGGCTTTGGGTAAGAGGAAGTCCCTTCACTGGTTCTTTAATAATATTTTTTTGACTTATAAAACATGTCACTGAACTACTTATTCAAACAAGCAAATTAAAAATGCCACTGCAACTGCTATATTTAGACAGATAACCAACAAGGACCTACTGTACCGCACAGGATATTCTTCTCACTGTTATGTGGCAGCCTGGACGGGAGGGGGATTTGAGGGAGAGTGGAGACCTGTATATGTTTGGCTGAGTCCCTTTGCTGTCCACCTGAAACTATCACAACATTGTTAATCGGTTATATTTCAATATAAAATGAAAGGTTTGTTTCAAAAAGCCTTTGCAAATCACTCTGCCGTATACAGAAAAACACTGTAAAGCAACTAAACTTCAATTAAGGAAAAAAGAACGCATGTGCACAGAGCTTCCAGCAATCAACTCTGCAATTTCAGTTCAAAAGCATCGACATGGTGTCCTCTCCTGTCTATCTTATCGCCCTGAGCTTGATGAGATACACCTCAACCTTGGGCAGGAAAGGGCCATCAGGGAGAGGAGGGGAGGGGAAGGGACAGAGGGGAGGGGAGGCCGCCTCACCGAGCCCTCCTCCAGCGCCCTTCGTAGCTCGTGCAAATCAGCCTCAGGACACCAGACCTCGGCAATGAGGCACTTGTTGGTCACATCGAAGCTGCACATGTTCAGCATGTGGTAAATGGCTTTCATCTTCTTCACCTGGATCACGCGGCTGTAGACTGACTCGGCAGCTTTACACAGCACTTGCCTTAAATAGTCCTCAGTTTTGTGAAGCACCTGGGTGAAGACAAACGCACAGGATCTCAGCGGAGCATCTGCTGGGCACCTGACCTCCTCTAGGGGTACTCTCTCCTCGATGATGGGGGGATTCCAGGCACCAGCCTCTCTGGGGACAGTTAAGGAAATTCAGTCCTTCTCCCCCAAGCCTGGAGCTGCCTCTTGCAAACAGGAGCCCAGGGCACAGGAATAGTGAGGTGCTGTGGGCCCCGGGGCAGCATGATAGCCTGGCTGGGCCCAGAGACCTAGGTCCCTAGTTCTTACCCACTCCAGCCTCACCCCACTTCCTGTCAACCCCACGAGCCACCAATTCCCATTCCATTCTTTCACGCAAATGGGTCAGAGTGAACTTCTAAGCAGAAAGGAATTAAAACAGTGCTGGTAAAATTACAGCCAGCACTTCACATGGGGCTCACTCATCCTATCTGATGAAGAATTACACTTCAGCAGATCAAAGATAATCAGACTCTCTTTTTTTTTTAAAGCCCCATCATTCTAATAGGCTGCTAAAATGAAACTCCCACGAAGAGGAAGGAGGTGACATTCCAGTCTCCCTAAAACATCTTGATTTGTCCACAACCAAAATTTTCCATATTAAAAAAGAAACTAAATGGATGTGTAAATGTTTCACAAGCCGTCAGATAAGGAGGTAAGTTTCTGGTTCACTCACCGTGTAAAGATCTTGAATCCGGGTATTCAGTCCCTCCTGGATCTCTCTGCGCTCCTCGGCTGTGTTCGGGTAGGGGTAAACGTGGCAGTGGTAACTAGAAGACAGGATTCGAGACAGTGCCGCAGCCATCAGAACTACAAGAAGCTATGTAGAAAACTAGAGCTAAATTTAATACACCGTCTGCGCGTATTTCCTCCAAACCAGAATAAAAGCAGCGCTCTGGGAGAAGAAGGTGCAGACACAGGCACCCGGCCGTGCTAAGGCCTTGCAGATGGACACTGGACAAATGTCCACTGAATTCCACAGATTTAGCCAACTCTCTTGGCTCCAAATTCCATTTCTGCTCTCAATGATTCCTAAAAGCTCATTCCCAATTTCAATGTTCTAAATTCACCATGACCCTTAAGCTGGGAGTGTATAACATAAATCAAAGAACATACAATAATTACCTTAAAAAAAAAAGGAGAGAGAAATAAGAGACACAGATGTAGAGACGGCTTGTGGACACAGCAGGGAAGGAGAGGACGGGACAAACTGAGAGAGTAGCGTTGACATATATACACTACCGTGTGTGAAAGAGCTAGCTAATGGGAAGCTGCTGGAGAGCACAGGGAGCTCAGCTCGAGGCTCCGCGATGACCGAGAGGGGCGGGATGAGGCAGGGGGAGGAAGGTTCCAGAGGGAGGAGATATACGCATACATATGGCTGATTCGTGGGTTTACAGCTGACATTAATACAATATTGTAAAGCAACTAATTATAATCCTTTTTTTTTTTTTTTTTTTTTTTTAACAAAAAACTCGAAAAAAAAAAAGAAAATCAAGGGAGAAAAAAGTTCTGGATTCCTGGCACTTGCCCTTGACACGTGCTACGGTGGCTCAGACGGTAAAAGTGTCTGCTTGCAAAGCAGGAGGCCTGGGTTCAATCCCCGGGTCGGGAAGATTCCCTGGAGAAGGAAATGGCACCCAACTCCAGTACTCTTGCCTGGAAAATCCCATGGATGGAGGAGACTACAGTCCATGGGGTTGCAAAGAATCCGACAAGACTGAGGGACTTCATTTTCACTTTCTTTCACTTTCACAGTAATCATCCCCTGGGGCCATGTGACACCAGGTCAGAGAGGAGGCAGGGCCATACCTCCCAAGCTGCAAGATCTCCCATGCTGCCTCAGTATTTGAATGCCACGCTTTCTATTTCTCTCTACGCTCTGACCATCAAAATTAAATTCTTACTCTAGCTTTATCTTAAGCAATGATATTTGTGAAGTCAGGGGTTTATGTGTTAGCTACAGCTTTTGTCATCTACATAAAAATAAATATACATCTATTAAAGTAAGAACAAGCTTGCCCATGTAACACCTAAAATTACTTGTCATAACACCAGTGACTGTGTATCAAACTCTGGTGAACACTGATCCAAAGGAAATAACCAAGTCCCACCCTTACCCCAGCAAGAAGCAAGGCCAGCTAAAATTTCCCAGAGTATAAGAAAACAAAAGGCCATTCTTTTGAGTTTTGGTGTGGCCTTGTTTATTTCCCCACTAGTGACAAAACTAAGTCACAGACTGATTCTTGCTGAGACATTGCTCTGCGTTTCTTGAAGGTTCATGTGGTCTGATAGTCCTTTACTTGTACCACCTCATTTGGCAGGCAGGCCGTTCTGAGCCCACCCTCTCCACCACTTGCCAGGCCCCATTCCCCAAGGCAAAGAAGCTAACTGTGGAGGGCTGGACAAAGGATGAGCCATCCGCTCCAGGAGGATAGATATGCTGATGCGTGGCTCAAAGCAACAGAAGGCAGCAAATAGTAAACCTGGATTCCTTCCCCGATTAATCCTGAGCCTTAATTCCCAAGAAAGAAATCAAATCTGGGAATGTTAAAAACATGGTGTTTACTTTCAAATTATCTTAAGTATTATACTGGCAAGGCAGACGACAAATTAAATGTCTGAAAACATCGCATTACAGCAAAGAAATCACGTGACAAAGCCCAGCAGCCTCTGCAACCATTGAGTTACTCTTCAGAGACCTAGTTAAGGAAAACTAGAGGTTACTGAGAATGAAGAAATAAAGGAAATAAAATATTTATTTTTCTTACCAATCACATATCTTCTTAACCTTGTGGCCAATCTGCTCTCCCCAAAAGGATATCAAAAACACATACCATTTTATGACTTCTCCCTACAAAGGATAAAGATGACTGTTACTTCTGCAGGTAGAACTCTGAAAACCCTGGCAGCTTGTACTCTGTCAGGGTTAGTTTGTTAATGTGTTCATTCATTCAACAAACACTGTCCAGCCTCATCAACTGCAGATTCCACAATTGCAAATTCACTCCAGATATAACCCCCAGAACCAAAACTTGCAGCAGTTTTTAAATCATTTGCAGACATGCAGAGTGACAAAAATCTTGAGTTCCTCAACATGCATATTCCAGATGAGGTCAAACAAGGTGACCATGTGGTCTGTCTAGCTCCAAGTTTTTCACATTTCTGTGCCTTTTGTTCGTAATTTCAGTATTGGAAACAGTCCTCAGGGGTGGTGCTAAAGTGCTGCCTAGTGTTCCTGAGCACAGAAAGGCTGTGAGTTGCCCTTAAGTGTGTCCCATATGAGCTGCTCAGACATGCATGCTAGCGTGGGTTGGCAGTGAGTTCAGTGCTAATGAATCAACAGTATATACTAAGTCAGGTGTCTTTAAACAGAACACATATAAAACAAGGTTATGGACTGATCAGTTGACAAAACACTGTGGCCAGAGGCTCAAGGAACCCAACTCTACGCTTCTGCTACGAGCAATGGCTGGGTCTCGTGGAGACTGTACAACATAACTATACAAATAATGAGAATGACTGTATTTACAAGTATTCTACAACTAACAACAAATAGGTTTTTGGCCTATTTGCCAGGCACTGTTCCCGGTGCTAGGAATACAGCAGTGAACAAAACAGACAAAAGTTCCTGACCTAGGAGGGGAGGGAATCTGGTATTCAGGTTGGCAGTGAGAGACACAAAGAAAGAACATAATATGCCACGTGGAGATGAGGGTGATAAAGAAAATAAAGCTAGGCTTCCCCGGTGGCTCAGTGGTAAAGAATCTGCCTGCCAACGCAGGAGACACGGATTCGATCCCTGGTCCAGCCCACATGCCATGCAGCGACTAAGCCCATGCACCACAACTACTGAGCCTGTACTCTAGAGCCCAAAACCGAAACTACTGAGCCTGTGAACCTAGAGCCCGTGCCCTGCAACAAGGAAGCCACCACAATGAGAAGCCCAAGGACCACAACCAGAAAGTAGCCCTCACTCGTCATAACTAGAAAAAAGTCCACACAGCAGCAAAGACCCAGTCCAGCCAAAAATAAAAATAATTATAAAAAAGAAAATAAAGCTGGGGGGAGGGGGGTGACAGGGAGAAGCGGGTTGGGGACTGCGATTTTAAATCAGGTAATCAGGGAAGGCCTCCTGGAGAAGGTGACATCTGGGTCTAGAGGAATGAAGGGGCAAGGAGCAAGCCACATGGATCCTGGGGAAAAGCCTCTCGAGCCAAAGACAAAGCTCAGACAGAGGCACGATGAGGGGAAGTGAGAAGGCCAGCCTGACTGAAGAGAAATGGCCAGACCGAGGGCCAGAGGGGTGACCGGCTGGGACATCGTGAGGCTTTGAGCTTCTGGCTGAGTGAGACAGGAAGCCAAGGGAGGGTTTGAGGTTGGGGGTGTGGTCGGGGGAGTTTGACTAGTTTCACAGGAATCATTCTGGATGCTGGAAGAATGAGAGTTGAGTTGTCGCTGACTGAGACAGGCAAGCTGGAAGGTCAGGTCTGGGAGGCAGGGGAAGACTGGAAGGGAGTTCACTTTTAAGCATCCTATGGAAATGTCTTCACGGAACTTCAAAGTTATGGAGGAGCCAGTTCAACAGAAGTCTGGTGTTTGGGGCAGAGGTCCAAGCCAGTATACCCAGTTGGGAGATGGTATTTAAAAGGTGGCTTTAAAAGCTGTGAAATAACGTGGGACAGGAAACAGGCCGGAGACCTTCAGGCAAAGTGGAGGCGGTGGAATCCTGAAGCTAAGGACACAAGGTGGCCGGGGACAGGGGAGGCGGCGGGAGGAGACGGCTGATGTGGCTGGGAGGCTGGGTACACTGCATAAATACCTCAATTATGCAATTCGTGAACTATATTGTCAATAAGGGGAGCCAGATTTTTCACTATCAGAAGAGAGTAAAAAAGAAAAAGAGACATCTAGAACTGTAGGATATAGTCTGTACAAATGGCGGGTTTGGGGTTGTTGTTTTTCTTTTGTTTTTTAATCTTCGGGCTGCACCACAGGGCCTAAGGGCTCTTGGTTCCTGACCAGGGATCGAACCCACATGCCCTGCACTGGCAGCACGGAGTCTTAACCACTGGACCAGCAGGAAAGTCCCTGAACAAATGGTCTATAATAAATGTGCAGAGGTAGCTGCAGAAGTGGTTAGAGCTGTGTGTGTGTGCATGTCGGACTGCTGAAAGGACCCACCAACAACAGCGCCCCAATGCACAACGAGAACTCGAACACCCAGATCCCGGTTTCTAAATTCCATCCTCTACTAAAAAGTGCCAGGGGTCCTTGAAGGAATGGCTGACTCCAGGCGGAGACCAGGACCATCCTATGGTGACAGGAAGTAAGGGACTGTGAGCGAAATGCTGAGAATGTGCCAAAGGCCAGAGAAACGTACACAAAGGGACTCCCAGTGGCCAAATCACGGACAATTTGGGCATGGAAACAAAAAAGGAGTAACAGAATCAGATCAGATCTGATCAGTCGCTCAGTCGTGTCCGACTCTTTGCGACCCCATGAATCACAGCACACCAGGCCTCCCTGTCCATCACCAACTCCCGGAGGTCACTCAGACTCACGTCCATTGAGTCAGTGATGCCATCCAGCCATCTCATCCTCTGTCGTCCCCTTCTCCTCTTGCCCCCAATCCCTCCCAGCATCAGAGTCTTCTCCAATGAGTCAACTCTTCACATGAGGTGGCCAAAGTACTGGAGTTTCAGCTTTAGCATCATTCCCTCCAAAGAAATCCCAGGGCTGATCTCCTTCAGAATGGACTGGCTGGATCTCCTTGAAGTCCAAGGGACTCTCAAGAGTCTTCTCCAACACCACAGTTCAAAAGCATCAATTCTTCGGTGCTCAGCCTTCTTCACAGTCCAGCTCTCACATCCATACATGACCACAGGAAAGACCATAGCCTTGACTAGGCGAACCTTTGTTGGCAAAGTAACATCTCTGCTTTTGAATATGCTATCTAGGTTGGTCATAACTTTTCTTCCAAGGAGCAAGCGTCTTTTAATTTCATGGCTGCAGTCACCATCTGCAGTGATTTTGGAGCCCCCCAAAAGAAAGTCTGACACTGTTTCCACTCTTTCCCCATCTATTTCCCATGAAGTGATGGGACTGGATGCCATGATCTTCATTTTCTGAATGTTGAGCTTTAAGCCAACTTTTTCACTCTCCACTTTCACTTTCATCAAGAGGTTTTTGAGTTCCTCTTCACTTTCTGCCATAAGGGTGGTGTTATCTGCATATCTGAGGTTATTGATATTTCTCCCAGCAATCTTGATTTCAGCTTGCGTTTCTTCCAGTCCAGCGTTTCTCATGATGTACTCTGCATATAAGTTAAATAAACAGGGTGACAATATACAGCCTTGATGAACTCCTTTTCCTATTTGGAACCAGTCTGTTGTTCCATGGCCAGTTCTAACTGTTGCTTCCTGACCTGCATACAGATTTCTCAAGAGGCAGATCAGGTGGTCTGGTATTCCCATCTCTTTCAGAATTTTCCACAGTTTATTGTGATCCACACAGTCAAAGGCTTTGGCATGGTCAAGAAAGCAGAAATAGATGTTTTTCTGGAACTCTCTTAATTTTTCCATGATCCAGCAGATATTGGCAATTTGATCTCTGGTTCCTCTGCCTTTTCTAAAACCAGCTTGAACATCAGGAAGTTCATGGTTCACATATTGCTGAAGCCTGGCTTGGAGAATTTTGAGCATGACTTTTCTCGCGTGTGAGATGAGTGCAATTGTGCAGTAGTTTGAGCATTCTTTGGCATTGCCTTTCTTTGGGATTGGAATGAAAACTGACCTTTTCCAGTCCTGTGGCCACTGCTGAGTTTTCCAAATTTGCTGGCATATTGAGTGCAGCACTTTCACAGCATCATCTTTCAGGATTTGGAATAGCTCCACTGGAATTCTATCACCTCCACTAACTTTGTTCGTAGTGATGCTTTCTAAGGCCCACTTGACTTCACATTCCAGGATGTCTGACTCTAGGTCAGTGATCACACCATCATGATTATCTGGGTCATGAAGCTCTTTTTTGTACAGTTCTTCTGTGTATTCTTGCCATCTCTTCTTAATATCTTCTGCTTCTGTTAGGTCCATACCATTTCTGTCCTTTATCGAGCCCATCTTTGCATGAAATGTTCCTTTGGTATCTCTGATTTTCTTGAAGAGATCCCTAGTCTTTCCCATTCTTTTGTTTTTTCCTGTATTTCTTCGCATTGATTGCTGAAGAAGGCTTTCTTATCTCTTCTTCCTATTCTTTGGAACTCTGCATTCAGATGTTTATATCTTTCCTTTTCTCCTTTGCTTTTCACTTCTCTTCTTTTCACAGCTATTTGTAAGGCCTCCCCAGATAGCCATTTTGCTTTTTTGCATTTCTTTTCCATGGGGATGGTCTTGATCCCTGTCTCCTGTACAATGTCACAAACCTCATTCCATAGTTCATCAGGCACTCTATCTATCAGATCTAGGCCCTTAAATCTATTTCTCACTTCCACTGTATAATCATAAGGGATTTGATTTAGGTCATACCTGAATGGTCTAGTGGTTTTCTCTACTTTCTTCAATTTAAGTCTGAATTTGGCAATAAGGAGTTCATGGTCTGAGCCACAGTCAGCTCCTGGTCTTGTTTTTGCTGACTGTATAGAGCTTCTCCATCTTTGGCTGCAAAGAATATAATCAATCTGATTTTGGTGTTGACCATCTGGTGATGTCCATGTATAGAGTCTTCTCTTGTGTTGTTGGAAGAGGGTGTTTGTTATGACCAGTGCATTTTCTTGGCAAAACTCTATTAGTCTTTGCCCTGCTTCATTCCGTATTCCAAGGCCAAATTTGCCTGTTACTCCAGGTATTTCTTGACTTCCTACTTTTGCATTCCAGTCCCCTATAATGAAAAGGACATCTTTTTTGGGTGTTAGTTCTAAAAGGTCTTGTAGGTCTTCATAGAACCACTCAACTTCAGCTTCTTCAGCATTACTGGTTGGGGCATAGACTTGGATTACTGTGATATTGAATGATTTGCCTTGGAAACGAACAGAGATCATTCTGTCGTAACAGAATACAAGTCAACAAATAAAGAGGAAGGTCTGAGTTCGTGGATGAATGAGTGACGGTGAGGGCAGGGAAAGAACTGCCTTCTGCAGGATGGTAACCAGTAAGCCCAGGAGGGAAAATGATGGCAACTGCAACAGAGGTTACGAGTTCCAGAGAGTCGCCATGGAGGCTGAGGCTGGTGGGTAGAAGTTTGGTGGGGGTTGAGGCCCCAGTGACCAATAACCTTGGGATATCTCCTCAGCAAGTACTTAACAGTTAAATAGGACAGAAGGGTGACATGAAAGTGGAGAAACCTGGCGGACACCAACATGACCAGGCCAACATCACATGCCCCCTGGTGGGAGGTGCTGAGAGGACCAGAGCATCCATGTTCCTATCAGCAACGTGTGCTCAGAGCCTGGTAGTGAGGAAGCACTGAATGGACCCCAAAGGAGGGTCATCCCACAGAACATGACGTCTGTCCCGATTGCAAGTCACAGTCTCCCCTAGGGCAGGGGACCAGCAAGGAAACAAGGCAAACTGTGAGGAGCCTGAAGGGCATGTTTGTACTGCACCAAAGTGCTGCATGCATGTTGATTTTTCTCATTTGGAGGGTTGTATCGTGGTTATTGGGCTTCCCCGGGTGGTGCTAGTGGTAAAGAACCTGCCTGCCAATGCAGGAGACATAAGAGACATGGTTCCATCCCTGGTTCGGAAAGATCCCCTGGAGGAGGGCATGAAAACCTATACAAGGATTCTTGCCTGGAGAATCCCATGGACAGAGGGCCCTGGTGGGTTACAGTCCAAAACAGCATTCCTGTGATGGGCAATGGACATTTGTCCATGGCTTCCTCTCAGAAGGTCTTCAGGGTGACGAATGAAAATGGGGATGGGACTTCCCAGGTGGTACAGTGGGTAAGAATCAGCCTGACACGGGTTCGATCCCTGGTCCGGGAAGATCCCATATGCTGAGGAGCAACTAAGCCCGCGTGCCACAACTACTGAAGCCCATGTGTCTAGCGCGTGTGATCTGCAATGAGAGAAGCCACCACAATGACGAGCCTGCACACCACAACTAAAGAGTAGCCCCCACTCACTACCACTAGAGAAAGCTTGGGCGCAGCAGCAAAGACCCAGTGCCGCCAAAAATAGACACTTAAAAAAAAAAAAAAAAGAAAATGGGAGTAGATATGCAGAAACTGGGCGACAGTACAGGCAGCAAAATGTAACAGTTGGGAAGGAACAGGAGAAGGCTTTGTTCTCTTCTGGCAACTTTTCTGTAAATTGAAATTATTTCAAGATAATTATTAAAGAAACTACACTGGAGGAGAAAAGAAATGGCATTTATAGTGAATTCTACTTTGAACATTCCTTAATGATTTTAAAAATAGTACTGTGTCAGGGAATACAACCACCTAAGACATAATATGAACAGGGATATATATAATATAAAAAACACAGATCTGAAACCACATGCCTGAGTCTAGCTCTGACAGAGAGACTGGTCAGCATCTAAAAATGATACTGACAAAGGAGAAAATGGCTAGAAACCCACTCTGGGGTTTGTAAGGACTTTCAGAGGTCAGACATTGGACCCAAAAGATACTAAACATGACACTAGACAAATCCCAGAATCTGAATGAAAGTTACCAAACCAAACCCCACAGCCTCCCCAGAACAAGGACTAACAGAACGCTCACCGGAAGGCAAACAGTGGCCCCCTCTGAGCAGCGGGATTATAGGGGACTGACTTCCATCTCTGTGTTTTCTGTTATTCTCAGTTTTCTAGAAAGAGCTCACATTTCCTTCATAATCGTGGGGAAGGGAGGAATTGTGGCTTTAAGATACACATTTCTGTCAATTATACCTCAACAAAAAAATTAGAAGTAAAAAAAGTTTTTAAGAAAATTAAAACTTTTTAAATTTTCCCTCTGCCTGCCAATACAGGGGAAGTGGGTTCAATCCCTGGTTCAGAAGATCCCAAGTGCCACAGGGCAACTAAGCAACAAGCACTGAAGCTCAAGACCTAGAGACCATGCCCTGCAACAAGGGAAGCCAGCGCAATGGGAAGCTCATGCGCAGCTAGAGAGTAGACCCCCCTTGCCACAGCTATAGAAAGTCCCTGCAAAACAACAAAGACGCAGCACAGCGCAGCCAAATATGATCAAAAATACGGAAATACATTTTTAAAAAGAAAATTAAATATATATACATATATATACACACACATCTCTATCCATGTCTATCCATGTCTCTATTTCTTCACAGACATTTAATGCCCTTTAACCTACTGGTATAAACTCAGCACCAAAGAGCTTAGAAATTGTATTTTTAAAAATTTTTATGTTTTGCATGAGAATGATACGTTCTCAATAAAGAAAAAACTCAAAGATTATGTAAATGCTACTTCAGAACAGTTTTAATCTTCAGCTTTACATGGAGAGGTCTCAGAGGTCACAGGTGATGGATAGTTAACATATTGCTACTGGCAATTTCAGGAGGCACAAAAAACATTATAAGTGCATGGTTAATGAACAGCTTGACTGATTAGATTTTCCAACATGTGTGATTTACTCAGGCTAAACCTTATAAAAATCATTTCACAGCCAAACTCCTTTATGTGTCAAAACTATTCCCTCGAATCTGCCTGCAATATAGGAGACCTGAGCTCAATCCCTGCGTCAGGAAGATCCCCTGGAGAAGAACAGAGCAAACCACTCCAGTATTCCTGCCTGGAGAATCCCGTGGAAAGAGGAGCCTGGTGGATTACAGTTCATGGGGTCGAAAAGAGTCAGACACAACTGAACAACATTACAGCCAAAATTCCCAAGGCAAATCCAGTAAAGAACACATGAAAACTTCTCTCAAAATCGAGAAGCCCAAGCTCCTTTTCTACCTTTAGTAGATCAATTCATCTTCATTTAGAGCAAAATAGTTATTTTTATGGTTGAAGTCTTAAAAAAAAATTAAAATCACAGCTATTTTGAAAGGTAATTATGGCTCTTTCCTCTCTGGCTCCTCTGCTTCCCTTCCTGAATAATTCATTCCTGAAGCCTTAGATGTGCGTTCGGGGATGGACCTGGAGAGGGGAGGGGAAGGGGCAATAAGGGCCCAGGGCAAAATCAGAGCCCAAGCAAAGTGAGGAAACATGCCACAGGGGAGCCACCCAGGTAGGGTAAGCAGGGCGCCCACACCAGGGGCCACTCAGTCTAGGGGCTGGGGAACTTGAAGCTCCGTATGGAGAGAAGGGCAGGGCAGCAGAGACAGGAGATCAGTGGGCAGACTGGTCACATACAAGGGGACTGATCAAATAAGTATATTAACAATAATAGGAGTTGAGTTTCTCCCCATTGAAGAAAGGAGTTACAAATCTAGAAATGAACCCTACAAATGAACTCTACAAATCAGGATGAACCCTATGGTGCTGGAGTAGAACTTGATGTAAAGCCACAGTTTTCACACACACACACAGGTACAGAAATAAAGTTGTGAGTGGATGAGCCATGCATGTGTGCACCCTCTGTCCACTGACAGAGCTGGGAACAGCATCACCTCATTCACAATGGGGACACCCAGAAACCACAGCGTGGCTTCTAATTACCATTCTCCACTAAAGAGAACTAAGCTCCTTTGAGAAATGGCTAAATCCAGAGCTGCATGAGGCAAATTACAAAATGAATCTGCATATATTGTTATCAAAAAAGCAAAGAAGTATTCAAAAGATGATGGGAACATGCAAAAAGAATATAAAAGCCAGATGAACAGGCTCCAGCTGGCTAAATCTAGAGAATTTGAATATGAAAATAAAAAATTTAAGTAACAGAGTATAACTCATTGAATAAAACAGGAAATAAATTAACAGACTGAAAATGTGATGAGGAACTGAGTACTTACAGAGTTTCAAAGCACTTCCTCAAAAACATGTATTAAATACAAAGGAAAAGGAGTTACAAATTCACAGTGGAGATGACTAGGAATCACTACCTTGATAGAAATGAACATTGCCAGTATTGATCAAGAGATCGAAGTGAACATCACCAGTAATGGGATAAAGGAATCGTGTGCCCCTGATGGGAAGCAGTGAGAAGGCAACATCACCTCCAGGACATTCTTGACAAAGACACATAACCTGAATCTCATCATGAGAAACATCAGACAAACCCAAACAGGGAGGCATTCTACCCAAAACACTGGTCTATAATAATTTTTAAATGCCAAGATGATGAAGGTCAAGGTAAGACTGAGAAATTACCCTAGAATGAAAGAGACCAAAAAAACATGACAAGTGGGAATTCCCTGCCGATCCAGTGGTTAGGACTCTGCACTTGCACTGCTGCGGGCCCAGGGTTCGATCTGTGGTTGGGGATCTATTCAATGAGATTCTGCAAGCCTTGCAGGGCAACCAAGAAAAAAGACATGACAAATAAATCCAAAGTGTTGATTGTTAACTAGATCCTTTGCTGTAAAAGACAGTATTGGGACAACTGCTGAAACCTAAACTGGATCAGAAGCTCAGAATGTAGTGATGTATCCACGCTAATGCCCCTATTGTACTTCAGTAGAACAGGATAAAGTCCTTATTCTCAAGAACTTCCCCCAAACATATCCAAAGATAGGAAGAGATCCAGTCAACAACTCACTCAAATGCTTCACTCTGGACTCTGCCTCCAGCTCTGGGGCAAGTCTGTCACTGCTGAAAGGAGATGGTGACATTTACTCACTGTTTCAGGGTCTTCCAGGGGCTCATCCAGCTCTGCATAGGTCACGATGGTGTACCCTTTGCAGACCCTCCACAACATTTTTTCAAATGCTTCAACTTTTCCTTGGTTAATTAGGCCAGATACAAATCTATGAGACAATAAAGGCTGTGGTCAGGTAAAGGCAATGAATATTATCAAACTGCAGTAAAAGGATGATGAAGACATTTGTTTCTGGCAAAATGGGGAAGATACTCTGAAAGCTCTCCAACTGAACAATATCTGAAATGCTGGATGAAATTTTTTTTTTTTTTTGGTATAGAAAAATTTATTACTATCGTGCTTTCATCATCAAAATTTATGATCTTGGTCTTTCCTTCTTGCCTTTGTATAAAGCCAAAAGAAAGACATTGGCTACTTTGACAACCTTAAAACGGACTCCAGGAATGTCACCAACAGCATGACCTTTGTGACCAAATCCAGCAACCAGAACTTCATCATTTTCCTCAATAAAATTCAAGCAACCATCATTGGGTACAAAAGCAGTGATTTTTTTGCCATTCTTGATTAGCTGAACCCTAACACACTTCCTGATGGCAGAATTTGGCTGTTTGGCTTCAACTCCTACTTTTTCCAGCACAATTCCTTTGGCGTGAGAAGCGCCGCCAAAAGGGTTGGCCTTCAGGGCTGTGCCCAGATGGGCTTTCTTGTACTGCTTATCATGCCACTTCTGGTCTCGTCGGTGGCTTCGGAGCTTCCTGGCAGTACGAAGAAGGCGACACTTCCCCATCCTGCCGGCTGGATGAAATATTTTTGAAACATCCTCTTCAATATAAAGCTGAGCTCATAATTTAGAGAAATTCTTGGAATCCAAAAATAAAACAGGACCTCATAGTTATGTCCTGATGTATTATACGGAGCCAGTATCTATACATAACTAGTATTTCAAGGCCTTGACTTTCAAGGCCAGCATGGCAGAGGAGCCCTGGCTCTCTATCAGGTGAGGAGTTGGAACTAAAGTCCCACAATCCCCTCAAAGTTGGGACTCTCACCCCCCTCAACAAAGGACTACACCTTAAGGGAATGGGTAGACTAGAAAAAAATCCATCTTGCAAAGGAGCCTACATGCAAACTTGTTTATTTTCATTCAATTTTGAGGAGAAGGGGGAGAATATTCCTTGATGATTTACAACCACAGATTAGAATGCACTCAGGTTTGTGGATGAAACTCATATTATGTGCAGGGTGAATAAACAAATAGAAAAAAAAGAACTCAAGCATAAAAATTAATATAAAATGATTCCAAATAGGTGGAGTGCTCCCAAGTACCTGACATATGTAAAAATCAGTTCTTTCTGAAGGAACATAGCCTCACACTAAACATCACTGAATTCCTACAGATAAGGAGCAAAGGAACTGAAGTTCATAGTAAAAAGAGATTACAAATCACATGAGGACACAAGTTACCATTAGCTCAAGTAAACAGAATAAATAGTAGAGAGAGACCCTTAAAATATGATTAATAAATTACCCAGTTCAGTTTAGCCCCTACATCCCCACCAAACAAAACAGGGCTTGATGCTCCAATGACCAACTATTTGAAGCTTATGGAGTAATGATGAATGGCATAAATGTTCCCTCTTTCCAGTTCATGATACCAAAAGAAGAAATTCCCATGACATTTACTTAAAAAGTCAATACAGCTGAGTGATTCAACTCAACAAATACTAGAGTACAGTGTTTTCCCATACAAATATTCACTTTCTTTCATTCCACACAGGCTTGCAGATGGTGGCTGCTCATCTACTCTCATCTCCCACTGACAAGAAAGACAGTGTGAAGCTCGCCAGGCCAGTTGTCACCTACCCCAGTTTCGCTCCCAGCCTCTGCATACAGCTGTAGTCCAACAAAGACTCGTTCTCCAAGGGAGGGAACTCTTCGTAAGTGGGTTCGAACTACAAAGAGACATGAAACCAAGCGTGTCTCACCGAAAGTGACACTTTAATTCCCAAGTCCTGTTTCCAAACAAGTCTGCAGGGCAACAGAACTACTCAGATCTGGGTGCCAAGGTAACTCAGACATGTGAGTCGGCTCTGATGAACAAAGAGGACAACCTCCCCATTCCGTATTTGTAAACTACTTGCTGACATTTACATATAATAAAAGTCTGGTTATAACATATGTCATCGCCTGACCTCTCATACAGAGTAACTGTGTCAGAGGTCACACCTGCCACAGGAAGTGAAACGAAGTTCAGAAGGAATACACTTTGCCCCTCTCTGATGCTCAGCTGAGTACAGTACTGCTGCATAGGCTGTTCTTTATTCCTACATAGATTTTCTTTTTTTTTTAATTTCCATTCCTTTTAGGAATTTGAGAAGAAGAAAAGAATAAAACTGAACTTCTGGAGTTTGATTTCCACTGTTCAATTTTTTTTCATGATCATAAAAAGTCTTTTTTTCAATTGCAAACTAAAGCATTTTACAAATAGGAAGTAGTTATTGTTAAAGCCGGGGCTTCCCAAGTGGTTCAGTGGTAAAGAATCCACCTGCCAAGAAGAAGACTCTGGTTCGATCACTGGATCGGGAAGATCCCCTGCAGAAGGAAATGGTAATTCACTCCAGTATTCTTGCCTGGAAAATCCCATGGGCAGAGGAGCTTGGTGGGCTATAGTTCATGGGGCCACAAAGAGTTGGACATGACTTAGCAAACTAAACAACAGCAAATGGTTAAAACCAACATGGAATCCAGCTGAAAAATAAAGCAAACATCAAAATGTATCTCTTTCATTTTTTAAAGATGTATCTCTTTTAAAAAGCAATATCTCTATAGGAGTTGATAACAAAATCTGAAAACCTTATGGGAATAAGATTTCTATAAAAGAAACGCACTCCTGGGACTTCCTCAGTGGTCCAGTGGTTAAGACTCCACTCTCCCAATGCAGGGGGCCTGGGTTCAATCCCTAGTCAGGGAACTAAAACCCTGCATGCCATGTGGCCAAAAGAAAGAGAAAGAAAGGAAGGCACTTCCTCCAAGCATCACCAGTACCTCCACATTGCGCCTGACGAAGGTCTTGGTCACTCGCAGCATGTGGGTGTACTCAATCAGCTCCAGCAGGTTCTTCCTCAGCTTCTCCTTGTTCTTAGTGACCTCCCTCAGCTCCACCTCCAGCTTCTGCAACTGCTCCTGAAACAAAACGACAGTCCTGGTTCTAATACTCTTTTCACAGCACCCCAGAACCAGGAGAAGTTTTTAAAAGCCAGAATGTATATGAGAGTTTGATAGGGATATGAAAACATGCACAGGTTTTCAAAGTTCATCATTTTCTGTTTCATATTCATTCAGGTACCCGTGATGGCAAGCACTTGGGTGCCATGATGACTCTGCATGCTACTCTCAGGTCTCAGCATTTCTTCTGGTTTCCCTTAACCTGCTTACACATTACCATACACCAAAGAGTCTTCCTCTTTTAAGACTACGTTTCCTTTTATTGTAACACAGAAAAACACTCTTTCCCAAACATACCTATTCCTAGTCTCTAGCCTGAGTTTCCATGCAGTTGCACTTATTCAATTAGACATAAAAATACTTGCGAACAAATCTTTAACAATTAGTTGTGTACCAAGCATCCTTACCAATACTTTAAGTATTAAAACAGTAGAAGCAGAAATCTGTAAAACAACACACTAACTCAATAAAAACTTGTATTCAAACAAATCCCCTGACACACTCCATTAATTACTTGTGCTCTGCTTTATAGAACTGATAAACAGCTAGCAATCACCATATTTGTAATTACATCACAACCAACACACCAAACAGGCCAAACCAGCTGACTGCTCTCACTGGGCTGTATAGTTGTCTCCAGAGTCCGTTCATATACCAACTGCTAAATGACTTCCTCCCAGTAAAACAAACAGAGCAGTCGGCAATGGAATGGTCCTAGTTATTCAGTATTAATTGTTTTAGAAGGGCTGTAAAAGCTCTAGTCTATTTCCGAGTGTGATGAACGCTCAGATGAGGAGACCAAAATCTCAACAGGTAATTCATGGGGGTGGAGGAGGATGCTAATGAATGAATGACCCCATGTTCTCACAGTGTATCCCCGACACTGAACTCCAAGAGAAGGAATCCTGCTGGCTGACCATGGGGAACCACTTTCACACTAGCTTCTGATAATTCGAGGGGAAAGGGTCAGAGTGAAGCAAGGGAGAATGTGAAGGGCACAGGACTGAAGCCTCAATGACCTGCAGTAGCAGAAGCATGCTAAGGCCTGCAGAAGCCCAGAGGTTACATGACCAGATCTCACGATCTAATTCTTGTCAATCTCTGTCCAATACCACCTGTCTTTCACTAAGGAAAAAAACAAAACAAAACTGAATTCTAGTTAAAATGTATCACAGATAATCTGTTACTGAGAGTTAATCATAACATGGTTCCTTGACTTTCATTCCACAGTCTTGAGAAGAAAGGCAGAAAAGCATTAGACAATATAAAGCAAGTGAATAAGCCCAACCTGAGGTTAGGGACCTAAAACCCTCCTCCAGAACCAAGTTACCTGCATTTCCAGCACTTGTTTCAGAGGTGGTGCCGGAGGACTGGTGTCCCCCTCAGGGAGGGGAATATCAGCTCTATTGATTTCCTGCACCAAGTATGCTGTGGAAAAGTTAAACAAATTAGACTGAAAAACTTACTCCAGGACATTTCAGTGAGAACATTTCATGTCCCCACTTTTCCCAGGTCATCTAAAAACTAACTGAAGGCACAAAAGTCTTGATTGTCCCAACTGACAGATGACTTGTCACCTTGCTTCTGAAGATCTGTAAAATAATTCTGCCTAGAGAGATCAGCATAGAGTGACAGTAACCTATATATGTATTTTCTGAAATTCCCCAAACTTTGGAATCACACTTGCCTCTGCCACCTGTAAATGAAGCAGAAAGTTAAGAACACACTTGAAGTGCCAGAAATAAGCCACCAGAGATGTCAGTGTGAATTCCTTACAGATGCCATTAGGAGGAAATGTACACCCATCAGGAAAAACACAACAACCTTTCTCAGCAAAAAGAGAAACCTCAGGGCAAAGAGCCCGGCTCTCCTGAGTCACCAGTTAGCTGTGATGCTTTGACTTAGGATGATTTACACTAGATTCATGAAACTCATACTCAGCCAAAAATAACTTAAATTCTTTAGTTTACATGTTCAATTCCTTGAAGCATCCTTTTCCGTAGGATAAAAGTCATAATACTTGGTAAAAAATCATTACCAGATACAATGTTTTGGAGAAGTCTTACTAGTTATTTTGCTAGGAAGGAAGAAGGAAGGAAAGGAAGCAGAGAGGGAGAGAGGAAGGAAAACAGGCAGATTGTCTTACCAATAACGAAGCAATGGGCTTAAGAGCTTTTTGGAAATGGATGTAAATTGTTTTAACCTATTTTACCTAAATTTGGGCTTCCCCAGTAGCTCAGCTGGTAAAGAATCTGCCTGCAATGCAGGAGACCCCAGTTCGATTCTTGGGTGAAGAAGATCTCCTGGAGAAGGGATAGGCTACCCACTCCAGTATTCTTGGGCTTCCCTGGTGGCTCAGATGGTAAAGAATCCGCCTGCAATGTGGGAAACCTGGGTTTGATCCCTGGATTGGGAAGGTCCCCTGGAGAAGGGCATGGCAACCCACTCCAGTATTCTTGCTTGGAAAATCCCGTTGGACAGAGAAGCCTGGCAGGCTACAGTCCATGGGATTGAAAAGAGCAGGACACAACTAAGCACAGAATAGCACGGCACATACCTAAATTTACTTGATGGTTCATTTTCTTTTAAGTCTGGATTCTTTATGAAACAGTTTAAGCTACAGGAGAAGGCAATGGTACCCCACTCCAGTACTCTCGCCTGGAAAATCCCATGGACGGAGGAGCCTGGTGGGCTGTAGTCCATGGGGTCGCGAAGAGTTGGACACGACTGAGAGACCTCACTTTCACTTTTCACTTTCATGCATTGGAGAAGGAAATGGCAACCCACTCCAGTGTTCTTGCCTGGAGAATCCCAGGGACGGGGGAGCCTGGTGGGCTGCCATCTATGGGGTCACACAGAGTTGGACACGACTGCAGTGACTTAACAACAACAAAGCTACAGGAAGCCCTGGGCATGTCTAATGTCCTGTTGATCCTGCCCTGTCTTTGAAAACTCATTCCAAATATACAACCTGTCCAATGATTCATACACGTGGCAAAGAAGGAAGTGTGATATTGCCCTGTCTTTCACGATCCACATAAATGACTGGGATCGCAAACAATATGCAGAGGACTAGGCTGCTGATGACCCAAAGGTTTCTTTTGATCTTAAAAATCCCAGTTAAAAAATATGAAATCCACAATAATTAACTATTAGAAATCATTCTAAAAGTCACCTTTATCTCCCCTCCTCAACTCTCTCATCCTCAGGTTTTTCTGACAGTGACTTTGGAACTGTTCTCCTCTCTGTATTTCAATCAAAACTTCAAGGTTTGAACTGATAAAGACTATTTTATTTTAAAAGATGCTTGCTCCTTGGAAGAAAAGCTGTGACAAACCCAGATAGCATATAAAAAAGCAGAGATATTACTTTGCCAACAAAGGTCCCTATAGTCAAAGCTATGGTTTTTCCAGTAGTCATGTATGGATGTGAGAGTTGGACCATAAAGAAGGCTGAGTGCCAAACAACTGATGCTTTTGAACTGTGGTGTTGGAGAAGATTCTTGAGAGTCCCTTGAATTGCAAGGAGATCCAACCAGTCAATCCTAAAGGAAATCAGTCTTGAATATTCACTGTAAGGACTGATGCTGAAGATGAGCTCCAATGCTTTGGTCCCCTGATGTGAAGAGCAGATTCATTAGAAAAGACCCTGACTGAAGGCAGGAGAAGCGGACAATAGAGGATGACATGGGTGAATAGCATCACCAACTCAATGGACATGAGTTTGAGCAAGCTTCAGGAGATGGTGAAGGACAAGGAAGGCTGGAGTGCTGCAGTCCATGGAGTCTCAAGAGTCGGACTTGACTGAGCAACTGCACAATAACATTTTATTTTAGGCTAACATGTTAAAAGTTTTACAGATAAAGGAAGTAGCCTTGAACTGCTGAGTTTTAATAGTTAACAGTCAGACAACACTGATGTATGCAAAGGAAATAATGCCTGAGAAAAAGGAAATTACTAACCGATCTATCTACCACTTCCTACCTCCCTTGTGCTCTGATTCAATTTTAAGTAATATATTAACATGTTGTTTCTAAGTTATAACAAACTACAAAGGATTGGCTAAATAACTCATAGTATATTAATACTATAAAATACTATGCTGCCATTAAAAACAATGAGTCAATCTGTTTACTGACATGAAAAGATGTTAAAGTATCATTCAAAGAGAAACAAAGCTAATAACAAAATAATCTGATCATTATATATGTAAATCCTTAATTTTATAGACGATTAGTAAAAAGTGTGGAACGATAATATAAACCTACAAAACAGTGATTACATGAATGGTGAGAATACAGATGACTTATTTTTTCTTTTCTTCGTGTCTAGATTTTCTAATTTTTCTAAAGTGAACAAGGTTTGCTTATATATTTAATTATATAAAATAATTATATAAGTTGTTTAAAAAAACTTACCCAATATTCGCTCCAGTTCTTCACATCGCTTCACCTCACCAACAAATTTTCTTTGGAAAGAACTTACATTCTGGTTGAGCTAAGAAGAGGGATGAAAATTTTGCTCTGAATTTTCTAAAATTTAAAAACAACTTCGATTTTATAAATAACATATGACTGCCAGGGTTTAAGGGAAAAGCATATCCTTGTACACTACTGAGTAGGATTATAAACTGACACATCTTTTCTGGAAAGCAATTTGGCAACTGTTATCCAAAAAAGTCTGGGGACTTCCCTGGTGAACCAGTGGTTAAGAATCTACCTTCCAATGCAAGCGACACAGGTTCGATCCCTGGCGGGGGATCTGGAAGCCCACTCACCACAACTAGAGAGTTCAGTCTGCCCAGTGAAGACCCGGCTCAGCCAAAAAAAAAAAAAAAAGCCTGAAAAATATCCTCTAGTCCAGAACGACCCCATGAAGAAATTCAGCCTCAAAGAAAAAACCATGGATACGGACAAAAATGTATGAAGAGGAGGATCAACTTCAAGGATAGAGAAAAAACTACTGACCATGGAAAACTGGCTAAGGAAATCACCGTCTACATCCACACCGCAAAATACCAGCAGTAAAAAGAGGGGGAAAACCACCAATACATCAACATCAGGGAGCAGACACTCAGAAACCTGATGTAAATGAAAGCAGACACAAAGGGCCAGACTGTGCGACTCCATCTCTATGCAATGTCCAGGCAGGGACACCTAGAGGCAGAAAGCAGACAAGTGGGTCTTAGAGTGAGGGGGATGACCTGGAAACGAGCATAAGGGACCTTACTGGGATGATGGCATGTTCTAAAGCTGGCTTGTGGCAATGGACACAGTACTCAGAAAATTTTCTAAAAACCAAAAAAGTGTACACTTGCAGCAGGTGAACTTTATGATACACATCAATAAAGTTGTATAAAAATTATGGGTTGGTAATATAATTGATTACTATACATTAAAAATGATGTTTTAAATGACTAGGTATTTGATTACATTAAGAAATTATTATTAAAAATTTTAGGTATGATAATGGTATCTTTTTAGTGTCCTTACCTTTTAGAGGTACTTATTGAAATATTTATGAATGAAATAATATATCTGAGATTTGCTTCAAAATGATCTTGTCTGATGGGAGTTTTCTTTTTTTTTTTTTTTTTTTTGCACCATATGGCTTTCTGGGGTCCTGGTAGTAAAAGCACCAAGTCCCAACCACTGGACCACTGGGGAATTCCTGCCATGGGTTTATATTATGGGTATACAGCAATTCACTGTTTCCATATACTCTTCCCTCTACTTAATATCTTATCATACAAAGCTTAAAACAGCAAAAAATATTATAAAAGACTATTTAATAAAATGAGGAAATTAATCACAACTTGTGTGTGGGAAGAAGGAGATTAAACATATTATCAGTGTGGTGCTCCCCAGGCGATACAGTGGTAAAGAATCCACCTGCCAACATAGGAGACGCAGGTCTGATACCTGGGTCGGGAAGATCCCTTGCAGGAGAAAATGGCAACCCACTCCAATATTCTTCCTTGGGAAATCCCATGGACAGAGGAGCCCCCTTTGACATGGGGGTGACAAAGAGTCAGACATGAATGAGCATGCACGCATGCACACATTATTAGTGTGGCTCCAATTATATAAAAATACCTATGCATGTACATTTTAAAATTTTATTAGAAAAATAATGTTTGGCCAATGTTAACCAAAATGGTAAAGTGTCTATTTCTAGCTAATGGGATCATGGAAATTATTATCTTAGGTTTTCCAAATTTCCCACAATGGACATATATTACCATTACAACTTTTTAAATTACAATAATAATTTACATTGAAAGGCACTTGGGGCAAGAATTTTACATTTACTCCACGCAGCGTGATGTGGGGTGGAAAGTAAAAGTTGCTCAGTCGTGTACGACTCTTTGCCACTCCATGGACTATACAGTTGGTGGAATTCTGCAGGCCAGAATACTGGAGTGGGTAGCCTTTCCCTTATCCAGGGGATCTTTCAAACCCAGAGATTGAACCCAGGTCTCCCACATTGCAGGCACATTCTTCACCAGCTGAGCCACAAGGGAAGCCCACATGGCATGGGGCACTCTCAAAAAGGAGAATTACAAACAGCATGGCATGAAGCTGCTTGAACAACCTGAGAACATCTACCCTAAAGCCTTCTTGTTCAGTTTTCCAAACTTCTATAAAGAACTAACCAGAAGAAAGGCAAAAATTCTAATCTCACTTGTTTGTCCCATTTGCACTCATTTCTGGAAGTCACACTAATCCAAACTAGTCACCACTTTCAAGTTCCTAGTAACTCAGATACCCTCAGCCTGGTTAAAACTAAGAATGAGCAGAGGAAGCCGCCCATCAAAAGCTGTCTATAAATGACACGGCTTCTCTGTTTTGATGTCTTTTTCTTCAATATCAAACATGAGTGAACTCAAATCGGACACCAGGGTTCCATAAATAGTAGGATCTTCGTGAAGAGAAATTTCTGTGGCAACAATGCACACGTGACTGGATATGACATCCGCCATCGCGGGCTTACACAGCATGGTAACTGGTTTTCTTCTATTGTGTGGTTTCTCGTGTAAAGTTTAGCTTTTCTTTTTAGGTGGTAACAGCACCTTAATCCCAGGCTAATGCTATGAAGTACATTTTAACACAGATTCATTTTAAGACTAATAATTAATCTAGAAAAACCAGCACAGGCTGCCTCGTGCTGTTTTCACCAGTACCCACACCTGCAATCCTGACAGAAGGTAAACACGGTCCCCAGACTCCAGACCCTTAGAAAAGTGGGACGGCCTTGCCCTTCACTGAGTCCTACTGGTGAGCTGAATCACCTTTCTTTCCCAGGTGTTCTCTTTGGCTATCATCGCAGAAACTCTGGTCCTGCTTCTTCTCCCTTAGAAGGATCACTAAAAGAAAAGGGGGAAGAGCTCCCACCTGCGCAAGCCAGAAGACTGGCATTAGTGATCCCAACCGGTGAGCACAAAGTCAGTAAGAAACTCCAGAAGGGAACAGAAAGAGTCAGGTATGATGGAGCTCTCTGCTCTAGCTGCTTGACAGTCATCCCGAAGACAGACACACATACACCCCTGAGCTCTGAACACCGAGCATCACACAATGTGAGCGTTTCCACTTTATTTAACAGCACTTTCTTTTTCTTCCCCTGATTTTCAGTTTAGAAGAATCTCAAGCGTCCTCTACTACCTAATGTAATGGCATTCAACAAAATTTGAATCTTCACAGCAATCAGAGCATTTGTTCAAACCTCTAAGACTTCAGCTTGACTGAAGTCTCTTGGCCTGAGGACTAACAGGATAGAAGAAATCTATTATAAAGAAGTTGTTTGAGCCTGTTTCTCAAACAACTCTTTCCTGAATCTCTCCAGGGCTCCTTATTCACAGTTCAGCACAGCCCCTGCCAGCAAAGTGGGCATCATGTGCTGAAGCCCAAGTGGCTCCAAGAACCAGGACAAGCTGGGCCCTCTCTGCAGCCTTACCTGTCATTCAGGAGTTTCTCTCTGACCTTGCAATTGCCTTGGGGGACCAACCCAAGGATCGCTGATATCAAATACTGGGTAGAAGAGTTCCCTCTTGAAACTAAAGCGCCCTCAGAAAGATGAAGGGAAACCAAGGCGATGAAAGGTGGGTCCCAAGAAATAAAGTGTTCACTCAAGTGACTTCGAGCTCAATCAGCCAGGTCCTGCTTCATAATCTCCTTTTCACACTGTTTTTTCCCCCGCATGGCACTTATTACAGCTCATAATCAGAGTGTGTTTGTTAACTCCTCCCAGATTGTGAGCAACAAAAACACAGGGACTTTGTCCATCTTGCTCACCCCTGAGTCTCCAGCACCAAACTCAGCAAGCACTTGATACAAGCTTGTTCATTCATTCCACAAATGCCTATTAATGCCCACAAAGCCAGGGGCTGTACTTAGGAGTCAGAGTGAACAAGACTCTTACCCCCAGGGGTTGACAGTCCATGGTGGAGCCAAACAAAAAACAAATAAACAGATATATAAAACAAATGCTTATTACTACTTGCTGGGGGGACAGCTCCCTTTCAACAAATTCTGACTCTACTCCTATTCCGTACGAGGTAGTGCTAGGTATCAATACATCACCAGATATCAGTGAACGACAAAAAATCCCGCAGCCCGGGAGCTTACACCAAGTTCATTCCTAATTCAGGCTCCTGGCTCTTCCTGTTCCCTCCACCTGGGGCCGTGTCCCCCAGAACTTCCCAGGCCTGGCTCACTCCTCACTCAGGTCTCAGCCCAAGGACACCTCCTCAGAGAGGCTTCCCTGACCGCCCCTACCGGGGGCACCATCTCACTACCCCCTTTTATTGTCAGTACAGCAAACGTATTCCTGTTTAGGTATCATTAATATTCCTCCCCTCCTCCGTAAGTTCCAAAAGGGCTTCAAGAGGCCTTAACAGATTTGTTCTCCCGTTAATTAGCCCAGCGCCTGGCTCCGAAGCATCAGATGGCACGACCCGAGCTGATGAAGACAAGCGTTCCTAACTAACCCAGCCAGGGCGGCCGCGGACCAGACATCCGGCGACCCTGGGCTCGGGCCCCGCTCTGCGGAAGCTCTGGCCGGAAAGTGGACTTCAGCTTCCCCTTCTGGGAAATGGGCGCCCCTGCCCAGGTGCCCGCGGGGAAGGAGGCCCGAACGAAAGGTGCAATGAGGGAGCTTGGCGGGGAGCGACAGCCCGCATCTCCCAGGCGACACTCACGTCTCGGAACTCGACCAGGCCCTTCTCGCCCAGGACGCTAAGGCACTCGTAGGCCGTGCCGGACTGCAGAAAGAGTTGCGCCAGGCACATGGTCTCGCTCCGGAACAGGGACCCCATGGCGGACCAGCCCGCGCCCCCCGGCGGGACCCGACGGGCGCCGGCGGCTCCGGGCTGCGCGGGCCCGCACGGTCACCCGGGCTGACCCGGGGATCGAGCTTCTCCTGCGGCCTGGCCGCGGCTCCGAATCATGGGGCTCCGGGCTACAGCAGCTGTCCCCTGTCCAGCCACCGCGGCCGCCACTCCGGCCGCCGCTCCAGCCGCCGCCAACGCCGCCCTCGGGGCCCCGCCCCCTAGGCTACAGCCGGTTCCGGTTCCGCCCCCCGCGCGCGCGCGCGCCCGCGTCCCCGCCGGCCGACCAATGGCGCCAGGAGTTGCGGCCGATGGCGGCTGCGGGACCAACTGGCGCTAACCCCGCGTCAGTGCGGGGTATTCCGGTCAGCCCCTGCCTGACCAAAAGCTGCCCCTCTCTTTGCCGTTCACAACTTTATAGGAGGAGTTTTATTGATCTTACGTGCTAGAAAGTTCACCCGACTAGAGTATTACAATTTGTGATTTTTAGTAAAGTTAAAGAGTTCAGTGTCGGGATCAATTTGAGAACGTTTCCATCAACCCCGTAAAGATTTCTCCTGCTCAGCTGCAGTCAATCCCCTTCTTATCCCCTAGGTCCCGACAACCACTAAACAACTTTTTCTCCATAGATCTGTCTGTCAAAACATTTCTTATCAACGGAATTACACCCAGTGTGGTGGTTTTCTCCGGGGTCCTGGCCCCTGTGCGGACAAAGCAGGGTCTGGTGCCAGGCTGCTCTTGCTAGGATCCTGCACACAGCAGCTATAGAGATGTCTAACAAGACGAAAATCGGATGTGAGCTTACTTAAAATCTTCTCCCTCTTCGTTCTGAATAAAGTTCAAACTGCTTACCAGGGCCAGCAGACAAACCACCTGGTCTAACCTCTCCCTTCCCCAAGCCCTGGTCTCCACCCCACCCACCTGCCTTCTTTCTTTTTCCAGGTTGGTGCACTTGAACTTGCTGACTCTTCCCTTCTCTCTGCCTAGAACACCCTTCTCCAGGGCCTTCTCAAGATTAGCTCCTACAAGTCTCAGCTCAAATGTCTCTGCTTCTAAGAAGCTGGTCCTGACCACTAGCAGAAGCATCCCTACCACCCCACCCTAGGCAGTCCTGTTTTATTTTCTCCATAGCACCTACCACTGTCTGACATTATTTTGTCTATGTTTATGGCCAGTTTTCCCCCAGTAGAATGTAAAACTTCCTGGACAAAAAAAAATAAAATCACCTGCCATTTCAGTAAGCAAAGGACGTCACAGCCATCAAGCCATTAGCCACTGCAGCCACCCCCAGGGGTTCATCCTGAGGGGATGCAGAAAGGAGGAAAACTAGTTACCGGTCCTCAGTAGTTAAGATGCATATCTAAGGAATAATTTCCACGAGCCCAGACTCTTTCACCTTCCCACACATGGAAAGTGTTGCAGAGAAGAACCAATTCTGACTCCATGTTTCAACTGTTTCTTTGACTTGCTTTTCATTGCTGTTGTTATTAGAATCATACAAAATGGCCTGCCTCAGAGGATGCTGCGCCTCTGCCTGTTAAACTAAAGTGCCTTTGTTCAGCTCAAAGAGAGACTCTGACCCTGAGCACCTGTGAATGGCTGTGAGAAAAAAAAAGAGATTAACACATCCCTTCCTGAGGCTGGCCATCCCGGACAGGTACTGCCAGCCTGATGGCCCTTTGTACTTTACTTCCTCATTGCTTTTCCTTCTCTATTCTGTCTTTTGACTTTAGTTCCTCGTGGCTTCTCTCTCTGTCTATATAAGAACCTGGCATCCAGACCTGGACAAGATGGTTATTTTGAGACATTAGTCTGCCATCTTCTCCATCAGCCAGCTTTCCAAAAAGTCATATTCCTTGCCTCAACACCTTGTCTCCAATTCACTGGCCTGTCACGAGGCAAGCAGAGCGAGCTTGGACTTGTCAACAAAAGCACTAAAAATCATTAACTTGTGATAGCTGTTCTTTGTGATAACAGTAATCTTTTGATGTTCAACTACATGGTTTTTTTCCTTCGACAAAAACTGTTGTATATCCTGGCTCCTCCCTTACCTTTTTCAGTTCCACAGCAATCTGAGAGGCTGCCTTCCTGAGCTATAGCCCTCAGTAAGATCCCCAAACAAAACATAACTCTCAACTTTCAGAGTTATGTTGAAGTTTTTTTGTTTTGTTTCAGTCAACAATTCTACCAGACAAGGGACATTGTCTTGGTTATCTCCAGGGTTCAGGGCAGTAGTCGATCAATAAATACTTCCCAAATGCATATATGAACATATAAACTCTATATAGTAAGATCTTCCCTGTAGCTCAAATTGTAAAGAATCTGCCTACAATGCAGAAGACCTGGGTTTGCACCGACCCTAATCCCCTTCTCCTGTCAAAGTGAGTTTTTCCCTTCTCAAGTGCAAAATCACCCTAACAAAGCCCACCATATCAGGCTAAATTCCCTGTCATTTGGAAATTTTACATTAACTTCGCAGAGCTAATTATGCTAACTGCCAGGGAAAGACTCTGAATCACTGCAAAGAACCAATCAGTTGGATATTTCCTTTGATTTAATAAAAGACAATTTTCAATTCCTAGGGGGTTTCATCACCTCAACCCATAGAGATCCACATCCAAGAAAGAGTGCAGCAGAGTGGGGAGAAATTCAGTGTTTCTGTGATGTTGTGGACTTTAAAAAAAGTATTCACAACCTAAAAGTGGAGAGTTGTGTTTTATTTGGTGGGAATTTTTAGGACTTCAAGCCCAGGAGACACCGTCTCAAGTGACCCTGAGAGAACGGTTCTGAGGAGCAGGGGGAGGAGTCAGGTTATAAAGAAGTTTGCAACAAGGGGAAGGTAGTCTGAACATCAAAAGATTATTGTTAATTAAGAAAAAACAGATATCTGAAGTTAAGGAATTTAGTGATCTATGTATGGCAAGACATAAGAATCTGGGCTCACCGAAACCATTGCTTTCATATGCATCTCACCTATCTGGGGCCAGTATCCTGTTTTCACATCCTGAGCTTCCCCTTCCTTGGTCTCACCACAGGGAGCGGCTACAGTCTTGGCTGTTAGATAGTAGGTATTTTCCTTCTTCCTGAATTCCCTTAGGGCTCAAGAGCTCACACTGAAGGGCTGCAATCACTATTAACTGTGACATCTTTATTTACTGATACGGCAGGAAACTCTATTGCACCATCATATTCTGAGATTCCTCAGGGCTCCACTGTAGGGAGTGGCTACAATCTTGATGGCTTCTAGGTGACAGGTATTCTTTCCTTCCTGAGTTCCCTTGGGGCTCACCAGATCACCAGTCATGGTAGCTGCAATCAGTGATCACTGTGACATCCTTTGTTTACTGAGATGGCACAAAATATTCCATTTCTCATTGTATTACAAAACAGTAGTTTGTAGTGCATGGGTTTGATCCCTGGTTGAGGAAATAATGTGAAGTCAAGTGGGCCTTAGAAAGCATCACTACGAACAAAGCTAGTGGAGGTGATAGAATTCCAGTTGAGCTATTCTAGATCCTGAAAGATGATGTTGTGAAAGTGCTACACTCAATATGCCAGCAAATTTGGAAAACTCAGCAGTGGCCACAAGACTGGAAAAGGTCAGTTTTCATTCCAATCCCAAAGAAAGGCAATGCCAAAGAGTGCTCAAACTACCGCACAATTGCACTCATCTCACACACTAGTAAAGTCATGCTCAAAATTCTCCAAGCCAGGCTTCAGCAATATGTGAACCGTGAACTTCCTGATGTTCAAGCTGGTTTTAGAAAAGGCAGAGGAACCAGAGATCAAATTGCCAACTGTGGGGGACTGACC